>ML784826.1:598596-615658 GCA_009831015.1 Picea engelmannii
ACAATGTTATATGACTAACCTAACCTAATACTAGACTAAAAATATGACATTAATATATATAGGCACAACATCATAGAAACACAAAAGTTAGAGAGCTAACAAGGTCTCTAAGGGATAGAATTAGACTTAAGAGGATTTTTTTTTCCATGACTTTCTATTTCAAACATTAGTCCAACCCGTAAAGTTGTTATGAGTTGGTGGTTTTGTAATAAGGATTAAGTTTACATAAGGAATTGTAGGCTCAAATTAATCTAGATTGATAATGGCATCCATTTTTAGTGTTTGAATTGACTTATTGATGGAGTGTTTTTCACTCTTCTTAAAATACTTCTTCGGAAAATATTTTTATAACTAACTAGATCCAAAAACCAATGACATGAAATATGGTACTACACATATAATATATTATCAAGGAAAAAACAAGCTACACAAAATTTTGACATTTGAACAAAAATTTACAAGTTAAATGAGTATATATATAAAAAAAAACATAATAACCTTGCAAGTTCAAAATCCGAGCTATGTAGATCGAGGATTGGATTTTTTCAACCTATGGGTAACAAAAAAAATAAACATCTCAAACAAAATCCACGAACAGTGTCACAACTATAGTAATTATGGCGCAAGGTCTCTTAAAGTCAGGTATATATAGATCAACTAGTCAACTAGCTGTTAGGAGATGTTTTTGAGATAGGCAAAATTTTTGTGGCAATAGCGATGAACTTTCTTGGCAATAGTGACGAAGTTTTGTGGAAATAGTAATGAAAATCCCGAACAAGTTAAAAAAACTATTTGTGGCAATATCGACGAAAACCTCGCCCTATTTAAAAAAAAAAAACATGAAAATAATGGAAATGTGGAATAATCTGCCCATATGTAGTAGTGTCTTGGTATTTGGTTTATGGATGTTATTGTTATTTATTAGAGGCACATCTTGGTGATATTGGATTGAGGCACTTACTTGGTATTCCACGATGGTACATGATACATGATTGGATTATGGTATAGTTTATACATTTATGCATATGTTGGTACACATTTGATGGATGATATGGTATAGATTTTGGTATAGCACAGGTTGATGGTACATGTTACAAGTTGATGGTACAGTGATAGTTACAGGTTGATGGTACAGTGACATTTACAGGTTGATGGCACATTGACAGTGGCAGGTTGGATACAGTGACAGGTTGATGTGACATGTTACAAGTTGATGTGACAATGGCAGTAACAGTGGAAGTGACAGTGGAAGTGATTGTGGTAGAGACAGTTTGTCTACACTTATATTTCATGGGGACAAGAAGGGGAAAGGAAAGGGGGTCGTATCCTCTTTCCAGTTGGTTTCAGAGAACATGGGGAGTTGGAGCTTCCTTCAGGTTGGAGCCTGAGAATTAGGGGGTTGTAGCCTCCTTCTGGTTGGAGTCAAAGAATTCAAGGAGTTGTAGCTTCCTTTAGGTTGGAGCCTGTAAATAAGGGGTCATATCCTCCTTCCATTTCCATCTCAAGGATTGGGAAGTTTGTGCTTCCAATGAATGTATTCTTTGATATATAAGAAAAGCATTATGTGGTTTTCTCCCATTTGGGTTTCCACATAAATTCTAGTGTATTGTGTTTCTGTGGATGTCTATTATGCTCTGATGATTTATACCACTCATGATATATTGATGATATATTGTTGATGATGTTAATGATTACATATTGTGGTTAAAAGTGATACTAAAGTGTCAATACCGATTCACTCCCCCACCCCCCTCTCAGTATTCGAACATTTGAAGGTCATGAAATAGCTTGGTTTGAAAATAACTCGACCATATGGAAATATCTATGGCATTGATTCCAAGAAGGTGAAGGTTTATGGTCTCACAGAAGACATGGAAGACTATATAGAATATTTCCCTCACATTGGCCTTATCATGACCATAGTGGTGATCGATGTTCCAGACACTTGGGGCATGCTATTATCAAGGATTTGGGCAGCCACTCTTGGTGGGTTTCTCATCATGGAACTCACTCATGTGCACATTCCAATGGGAGATAGTACCTTCGAGATTCTCTATAACAAGAAGTGTCTAGGAAACACGTATTGGATCGGAATGACCCTGATTATAGTAGTGAGGGTGATTTTAATGAGGTTTCAGATATTATTGAGTATGATCTATGAGACCTAAATTTTATGTAGGAAGACTACATAGATGTGCTACTTCCAAGGATGAATGAATACAAAGATAAACTTGCAAAATTCCAAGGAAAAGAGTCAGGGTCCATCAATATATTGAAGAGAGAATCAAATGAAGGGGATAAAGAATGTTATTAAAGATTCAGTCAACACAGAGTCGCCTTCATACCCCTACATTAAGAATATACCTTACATAAACTATAGTGAAAGAGGTCTTGCATTCATGTGGGATAAGAGGAAGGGAAAGCCCAAATATGATCAAAATAATGACAAATCTTGGCTTGGCCCTTACATCATCAATAAGAAGTCCAAGAATGAAAAATACTACTTGTCAGCTTTGTACAGAAGAAATATGTCATTACCAATGGATGGGTCTCTTCTCTGAACCTACATTCAAGATACATCACTTCTTTAGGGCCTTGGCCCCAGATAAGTAGGTAGGTCATCTTGCTTTCTTGCATTTTGCATCTTGATTTATCATGGTAGTTTAGTTGCATTTCATTTTTCTTTACTTTCATTTTTTGGTTTACATGCTTCTCTTTTTTCATATTATATGAAAAAATCAAAATTTTATTTTCTAGATTAGTTTTCATTTTTTATATATATAGACAAACGGTGATAGAACCACCCTAGATTTTATGTTTTCATGTTTCAGTGTAAGCACAGGTCTGACCAGGAGATGTTGAGGTTCTCATGCACTCTACGTCGAGTACATGTCCCCAAGTAGGAGCCAAATGTTATCCCAAATTTCTATGGATAACTAAGGAGATGATGTCTCGAGGCTCTCCAGTTGCAGACATGGAGTACCGAGAGATAGAGGACTAACAATTTCCACATGCACAGACAAAGACCTGTTTAACCATCACATTTCCTATATTTGTGATGATGGAATCCACCACATCAGCTTGCTTCTGGAAGATGATGGATCTTGAGGTACAAGTTAGGTATTGTGGTAAGTGTCACTTTAATATTTGAGGCATTTGAGTATGTTGAATTTAAAGCTACTTTTGATTATAGAACATATGCTTGGAAATTATGTTATTTTCCTTGTTTTACCTTGGTGGTTGACATTGTGCCCTAGTAAGTGGTCACTCTTAGGGATGGGTTTTCTACTGTGAGGTCTCATCCATGATTCATTGTATCATTCCTAATCATACTTACCTTTTTTCAAACTTCACCCCTTTTTCATCTCCTTATATTTGGTATTTTTGAGTGTATTGACCCAAGAAGGAATTGTACCTCATTTCATGGGAAGAAGGGGTTGAAGGCCCAGAGGTTTGTAGATGGAAAAAGATAAAATCCTATCATAAAACTTCTATATTCTCACTAGGGATCTCGAGGACAATGAAAAATGATGGGACCCATAAAAAATAACAATATAAAAATGCCAACCAAAGTAGAGCATGTGTGGGCAATTTTTTTCATGCTTAGGTAGAAGTACCACACATTGTCTTCAACTTGGGGAAGCATAGTGTGACCAGGGTAGAGTCAAGTTGGGAAATGTTTTTCATGATTAGGTAGAAGTCCCACCTTGGCTTTAACCTGGAAACATCTTAAATAACAAATGGAAATAAATGGGCTTGGAAAAAGGATGCATTGAAGACAAAGGTGCAACACACCCTCTACAAAGGCACCCATAAATGAGACAATACAAACCCTTGTATGTCATGAACCTCATTCCAAAAATTATTACCCCCATCCACTTAATCTTCTCCACGTGACTTAGAGAGGTTTTCACCTAGGAAATACTCCTTGACTTAAGGAATGATTCACCCAATAGGTCACCTTGTCAAGCCTCCCATACCTAAATTGGGCAAATTACATAGGTTCTGTCAGCACTTGTTTAATCTAATGAGGTAGTTTTTTATGTAAATTCTTAGGTGGATCTCATATCAAAAGTGATTTTTCTTTCCATGATTCTTTGAATTGAGATCCTTGGAGGGATTACTTGTCTTTCTTTGCAAGACCTTGTTGATAGACATCTTCAAGGAACAAGCCCAGCTTGGGCCTTCATTAGGGCAGGAAGCCCAATGGTTGGACGCCACAGCCCAAACCTTAGGGAAGTACAAGAGAGGAAAGTTTCCTTTGGAGGCAAAGGAAGATACCTTGGAGGATCTCACCTAGCCCTTGCAAGCCCAAATATTTTCTTTTGGAGGCTAAAACATCACTTTGGAGGGCTTGACGTCACCCTAGGGATAGGGTTTTGGTGGTGATGATGTTGTTTTTATGGACACTTGGAATTTTTGGAGGAGAAAAACCATTTACATAATAGAGATGAGCCTAGAACATGAAAAATGAGACTTAGGAGGCCCAATGACCTCTTCCCTTTGCTAAATGACTTGCTAAAGGGTCAAAACATCACCCTAGAGAGGGTTGATGTCACCTTTTATTGTTTCTTTAATGATTTTTTTAAATTAAATTTAAAATTGTTTTGTAAAGGGGAAAAATAAAGGGAGAATGTCTCCCTTATTTTGTGGTTTACCCTAATTTATGTGGACAAACACTTCTTAGGAGTTTTGTATAAATAAGGATCATTTTCATTTCATTTGAACATAACTCTCTCACATGAGAAGAGATACATGGCTGAAATGTGTGCCCCTCTTTAGAAATATCCTTCTCTCTCTTTCTTATGCCATGGTTTATCATTGTCTTGTGGAGTAAAGTGGTGTGTTATCTCTTTGAGGCTCTTTCTCTTGCTACGGTGATGAAAATTCTTGGTAACTAGGGTTTTGTCTTGCGTGCTTTTGGAATTCGTAAGAGAAATCTGCAATTTTTTTAGTTCTTATTTCTTGTTCCATGGTTATTGCTATCTATAGGAATATAAGGGCATATACACTCAACTAAGTTGTATCATTGTTTTTGGTTGAAAAGGCTATTGCAAAGGTTGGTAGGAGGAGCAAAAGGGTTTACACCCTCCTAGACTTTATCTTGTTAGGGTTACTTTATTAAGGCAGTAAAAGGTCTTACACCTCTTGAGAAGTAGTAGACCCAACCTAATACAAGAAGCCTCCATAACCCATTTGGAAAGGAACTAATCATTTATTGCATTGAAGAAATAAATTATTTGCATTAGTAAACATGATTTTGAGAGATATTGATCTTGTTCAAGTTGGAAAATTTTCTTGATGTCTTAAGCTTGCTAAAGCCACTAGGGCATATTGATTATCCTAGTAATTCTTGAGTTGTAATCAATCAAAATCTACAGACATTAGGGATGCAGCAAAACATACTTTATTTCTTGATTTTACTTGCATTTCAACCATGGAAATGTGCTTGTAAGCCACTATTATCATTCTATTTCTTATTGGTTAACTTTTTGTCAGATTACTTGCTAATTTTTGTGGTTGAAACTTATTGTTGTAGAAAATATTTTCTACAGCCACTTGGATGTTACAATGACTCTCTGAAAACACTATCTAACAGCCCTCAGTCACCGTCAAAATTTGTGCTTGAACATTGGAAAGTTATCTATTGGTTTAGTGCTTTATTGTCCAATAATTGTTTGACAATTTTGATGGTTATTTCTGCAGTAATTAATTGAATTCATTGCTGATATATACATTTGTTTACTATTGTGATTTAGGACAGCAAGCTTCACTTGCTTTTCCATTGGAATTTTAGTCTTGTATACTTGTCTTTCTCTTGTCTCATGCAAGTATAGCTATCTTTTGCAGGTACTCAAGCACTTGGAAACCATTAACCATCACCAAGACTTATTCCGAATCCATCTTCCACTTTGTATTTTTACCTATAGGGTGATCACCCTCCATAAATTTATGTTCCATGTCATTTCCTGATCCAGGTGGATATTGGTGGCCACCCACCTATTCCAACTAGCTCCTCGTGTTCGTTTTTGTTCAGCACGTCTTTTTTTATTTCTTTATAATTGTGACTTATAAACTTCTAGGGATTTTTGAAGCCTCACACATTCTCTAGGTGGATATGGGTGGCCTCTCACCTAATCCAACTGGATTATTTTGTATGTTTTCATGTTAGCACATCGTGTTGTACTTTCAGGGTTGTTTTGGGGCCTTAAACATTGTTTTTTTTACTCGCCATGGTTATATTGTAGAGGGACTTAGAGTCTAATGGTGGAATGTGTAGTTATCTGAAAGACCTGTCCAACGGGTTATCACGCACCTAAAATAGAGGTCTTATGCAAAATTTATGACCCTAGGAAGATGAGGTACCAAATTACACCAACTTACTCATAGGGCCCACATGATTTTTGGCGTTTCACCTTCTAGGGTTAGGTTTTTGGATGTCTAGGGTTTTGGAATTCATGAGTAATATGAAAAGGACCTATTGAGCCTCATTGTAATCCATTCTAGTCAGATGGATGCGCGTAGCAGCCACATCTCTTCTTAGAGATAGCTACCACCATTCAAGAAAGTTTTAGTTCTGCAGCTTTATAGTTTTAGCATATTTCATTATTTAATAGCAGATATTGTTCACTGAATATTTATGTTATTATTTCTATCTATGTGTTATTATATTCAGTATGTTAATCAGTCTATTCCATTCCTAAATCTGGATCAGTGGTATCAGAGTGGTCTTCTCTTCATTTATTTTTCTTCATGCATGTCCCCAACAAGGTCTGGGTACAAGAAGTTGGGACTCGAACCAATCAAGCCATTACCAGATCAATCACACCGAGCCCCAAAAAAACCCATGGGAGATGCAAATAAATATGATGGAGTAGGAGATCCTATTAAAATTTTGCTTGAGGAAGCCCTCGCGTGATAAAGGAAGGAAATGATGGACAACTTTGCACAAATCCTTCGATGGTTTCCTACGAGAGAAGCATCTTCATCAAGAAGCCATGCAACCCCCTTCAAGATATAGGTAAATTTTGATATTCCATTATTTGAAGGACTGATAGATGCGGATTTTATAGATAAATGGTTGAATCTGCTTGAAGGATATTTTTTGGTCCACAATTTTTTCGATCGAGAAAATATCACTTTTTCACTCCTCAAGGTCGTTCCCCATGTTAAATACTGGTGGGATACTTTCTTTGAGCAAAGGGTCGTGGAGGAATCTGCAATTTGTATGGTGGCCCCTACATGGGATTCCTTCCGGGATGCCATTAAAGAACAGTATTTCCCTGTTGGAAGCTACGAGGAACAGTACACTAGATGGACCACCCTACATCAAGAAAGGGACCAGACAGTACCAGACTTCACCAATATTTTCCATACCCTCCGCACCAAATTGGGTATCAAATATTTTGAGCATCATCTGGTGCTCAAATACCATAGTTTTTTTCATAGATGCATTCAAACAGAAATGGATTTCCTGGGCATCACCTCATTGGGCAAATCTTATAGATACACTATCAAGATCGAGCAGAAATTTAAGCAAAAACGGAGAGATTTTGGATATGCAAACCCCTCACAGTCGAAGAAGGGAAAATGCAACCCCAACCCACACAGCAGGGAACCAAGTCATGATGGTCACCCTCAAGACAATCCATCCAAGCCGTAACACAAGAAGGGAAATGAGAAGACGAAGAAAGACACGGGAAAATGGTGTGAGTACCATAAAATTCCTTGGGACAACACCGACAAATGTCACTCCAAGTAGTCCCTCATGGTCAAGCTGAAGGCTTCCAAGTGAGAGGTCGATTTTGATTCTGAGTCAAATATTGAAGGAGGAAAGCGGATTATCCATGTTGAACCCAGTTCCATGGTCGCTACCACCAAAGTCTAGCCAAGCAAACTAGAAGAACCATAGGAAGGGAAATGCCTCTTTCACTCACAGATGTGGATCAAGGGGGCTCTGATTCACTGCGGTAGTCAAAAGAACCTGATTTTAGAAGAGTTCATCAAGCAGATAAACCTGCCAATGAAACTGCACCTGTATCCTTACACCATCAGTTGGCTTCGTCAAGGAAGAGATATTTGTGTCAACCAACAATGTTGTCTGCCCTACGACATCAATCCTTTCAAATATGAGGTACTGTGTGATATTTCTTCCCTTAATTTTTTTTATGTTCTTTTAGGACAACCATATTTGTGGAAGCATCATGTTGTGTATTAGTCTAGACCCCACAATGTTATTATTACTTTGGGTAGACAATTTTACAAGATCCCAGAGGTGGCACTGCCTACTGTTATTTCTTTAATCTTTGCTAAGCAATGCATTAAGGTCATTTCACAGACCAGGAAGTTTGTCTTTTTTGTGATCCATGCTCACAGTAAGAAGAAGGTCACCGCCACATACATGGCCTCTACACAATGCCTCTCTTTGCAGTAGAAGAAAGTGGATGGGATCGTGGAAGAATATAGAGACATATTCATCTCACCTATAGGGGTACCGACACACTGCCAATTCAAGCATCCAATTGATCTGACCCCCAGCGCTCATCTACCTAATGGACGAGTCTATCGATGCTCTCTAATGGAGAATGATGAAATCAGGTGTCATATCCAAGAGCTTCTTCAAAAGGGGCAGATTATACCCAGCTCCTTCCGTTGTGGAAGCCCGATTATACTGGTGCAGAAGAAGGACAGGATTTGGCAACTCTGCATTGATTACAAAGCCTTAAACAAAATCACAGTCTGTAACCTCTACCCCATTCCCAGGATCGATGACCTTCTTGAACAACTCAAGAGGGAAAAGTTCTTCAACAAGATTGACCTAAATTATGGCTACCATCAGGTTCCTATCGAACCAAATGATGTCTGGAAGACTGCCTTCAAGTCTAAAGAAGGTCTCTATGAATGGCTTGTCGTGCCCTATGTCTTAACAAATGCATCAGCCACTTCCATGAGGTTGATGGAAAATGTATTGAGACCCTTCACCAACTCTTTTGTGGTAGTATATTTGGATGACATCCTCATCTTCATCAGAATGGGAGGAGCACATGTGGCATATTCAGCAGGTTTTGAGCACTTTGTGGTAGCACAAGCTTTATGCCAACTTGGAAAAATGCTCTTTTGGCATGAACAGGGTCCAATACCTGAGCTACATAGTTGATGAGCATGGGGTACATGTTTATCTAGCTAAGATCTAAGTCATTCGCGACAGGTCGGCCCTGACCACACTGACCGAGCTTTGGAGCTTCTTAGGACTCGCCAATTTTTACTGACGGTTCATGTTAGGATTCTCCCATATTGCCTTGGCCCTCATCTAGGTGACCAAGGGTGGTGGTAGGGCCAAGTTCATGTGGGGGAAGGAGAAGCAATGAGAATTCAAATATATGAAACATCATGTGTGCTCAGCTCAAGTACTCTCCTTGCTTGATCTGCAATAACCATTCGAGATTGAGACTGATGCATCTGACTATGCTATGGGCTCATTTCTCATTTAGCACAGGCATCTAGTGGAATACCATAGTGAGACACTCTCTGATATTGTCCATAAATACCCCACCTCTGACAAGGAAATGTATTCCATTGTAAAAGCTTGTCATCAATGGAAACATTACATTCTTGGGAAAGAGGCAATCATAGACACTGATCACAAGCCTCTCCAGTTCATACAAACATAGGGGAAATTGCAGAATGAATTCCATCAGAAGTGGTCCACCTACATGCAATAGTTCCATATCAACATCAAGTATAAGAAATGTATCTCCAATCGTGTCATTGACTACCTCAGTTGGCCTTTTGTGGCTGCACTTACCATTGTTCTCCATTCTTGTGGACATGAAACATCGGAGTGGCCCCAACTTTACCAGCAAGATCCGGACTTCACCACCACATATCATCTCTTGGGTACAGGTGCCACTGTCACTGATTTTCACATTTAGGATGGAATCTTATGCCACCTGGGTGATCTCTGTGTTCCTACAAGAGATCATGCAAAGATGATTTGGGAAGCCCACTATAGTAGGGTGGTAGGAAATTTTGTCGTAGAGAAAATTGTGGTCGTTCTTCAGAAACATTTTTATTGGCGAAAAATTCGATAGGACGTCAGAAAATATATCAGATATTGAACTTCCTGTGTCATTACCAAGACGACCATCAAGAATCAAGGCTTATACACCCCTCTTCCTATTCCCAAGAATTCATGGTAATCCATCTCCATGGATTACATGTTTGGTTTGTCATCCACCAAGCATGGAAATGATTGTGTGTTTGTGGTCGTTGATCAGTTTTTGAATATGGCCATCCTCATAGCCTGTAATAAGAATGTCATAGCAGCAAATACTGCTAATCTCTTCTTTGAACGAGTTTGGGCTCACTTTGGGATACCACATACCATCATCTCTGATCGAGACAGCAGGTTCCTCAGCACCTTTTGGTTGAGTCTCTGGTCTCTGTTGGACACCAATCTCACAAAATCCACTTCTTTCTGTTATCACCCCATAATTTATGGGAATCATCTTATGACTTGGATATTATTGATTATCTGTATCTAGTGTTTATTGCAAAATTTATTTCTCATTTTGCAAAAAGAATAGTGGATTGGTTCGAAGTGGTAAAAGTTTAACGTTGGTGGGCAAAGACAAAGTTGGTTTGTTCGCCAAAATTTGGTGAAGTTGGCGAAAAATTAAAAATGGCCCCTCGGCCTTTTCATTTATGCAGAAGTTTTATGGATAAATGAGCAAAACTTTTCCCTCGGCCTGTGTGCAGGGTTTAGTTAGGTTTATCAAGATATTTTAACATAATGTTTAGCAAAAAATATATTGGCCTCGGGCCAACCTCCTAAAGCTCGACACCAAGGTATCAACATCGTCCAATATACCTGCAGCAAACAMAAACCMAAGTCAGYGCCAAACACCAAACCCCAAAGCTCGAGCCTCGGGCTCACCTCATCGAAAGGCTATGTAACTGTTGATTAATATAATCACTCAAAGTTCAATCTACCACACGAATGTGGGATATCTCTCACATAGAGCCAACAAAATATATAAAGCGCAGTTTTAAAACCCTGCCAAGTGTTTGAATCAGTTACAAGGCGTCTTATGCAAAGGAGCTGCCAGGTCTAGGTGTCAGACAGATGAACAATCGTGAAGCTTTGAGTTTACATGAATGCCCGATAGTGTACTGCCATATGCCAGTGCGGAACAACAAATATGTTAACATGGCTTGTTAGATGGTTTCAAAACACTTTCCATGCCCAGTCTTCTGAAGAAATCTCATCTACGCGGCCTGAAGAGAGAAAAACAGTTGTCACCAAATTCAAAACATTTGTCACCAAATTGCTCCGTTCCATAGTAAGTCGCACTGGGATTATTGAAGGGGTGGCTACCTTAACTGTGGCACTTATCGAGGGTTTCAGGTCTAACTAATCGGTATGTTTCAATACTTGATGTGGCCCCTCTCAAGCCAGACACTGAATCTTTGGACGCTTCTGCAGATTGGAATTCTGGTACAGATACTGAAAATGAATGGAGTATTCCTCGTATGGACACCACTAAATTTCAACCAAGTCTATATTTATGTAAAGGAAGGTGGTTTATACATGTGAAGCAGATCCATTTTTCTCATTCTTCATTGAACCATGATGACGTTTTTGTGTTTGACATTGAGATAAAAATCTACCAGAACATCCAACATTCAAGAAAGAACAAAGCCTGGGATGTGGTCCAATGCATTGAAGTTAAGTATCAAAAAGGAGAATGCGAAGTTGCAGTGATTAAGGATTGTTTGATTATGGAAATGTTGGAGGGGTCATTAAAACATACGATAGAAGCAACAGAGAGTAATGGTAACCCTCTCGAGCAACCATCTAGAGCTTATCCTCTGCATAATGCTTTATGCTATCGTAAACAGGTTATGTGAGTTGGTGTTTGGTGTCTGGACCCAGTGTTGCTCGACAGATTATGTCAAAAAGGCGAGCCTGATTACACTGCTAATGTTATGTTGAAAATTAATGCAAAGCTTGGTGGGCTGGAGCATTTTCTTGTGAGAGGCAAATTTCCAAGGGATTGCCCTATCTCTAGTTCTGAAACTAGCAATGCTTACGAGCAATGGTTTACTCCCGATGATGCACAGAGCATCACCAAATCCATGGCAACAACACACAATGCCTCTCATGAAAAAGAAACAGAGTCTGACAATGAAAATTAACATAGTTGAAGTCTAGAAAGATTGACTGGATAAAGCTTGGGTTTCTACAGTTGATAGAAGAAAAGCCAAACGTTCATATTTTCACGCAGGTCTTTTGTTTCAGTGGCAATTTGACAATGTAAATGTAGTATCCACAGAATCATACCCTGAAGCTACATAAGACACCTGGAAATGACACAAGTGGCAGTTTCATTCATGGCAATCTGCAGTTAAATCACAAGTGGCAGCTTCATTCAGGGCAGTCGAATTTCAGTTGAACGGCCAACAAGGAAATGATCATCCCCAGAATCCGAGAGCAGTTAAGACTTGGTGGCAGGGCAGTTAAGCACATGTGGCATAGCAGATACATGGAGAAAAAACAGGGGACACATGGTAGAAGTTTCCCATTTTCTAGGCAGAGATTGGATCGCTAATCCCTACAACTGGCAGCATACCTCAACCAACTCAGGATTCGACTGTTGATTATGAGATGCTGTTAACCTCCATTCGCCAGCAAATTATTAAACCTCCTCCAATATACCAGATGTCAAAGCAAACGAGCCACCAAATTCAATTTTCATTCAGTTTATTGTTGGAGACAATCTACAGGTGGCAAAGCATTCATGCCTAAGAAGATTCGACTCAGTTGCCAGCAAAACACAAACAAACTCCAGATGTCAAAGAAATAGTTATCAATTGTAATTTCCCTGTCTAACTTGCAGTTCTATTTGTTTAAAGAAAAATCGGCATGTGTTGAGTGGTGTAACTGTTTTCTATTTTGAGAAATAGGGATAGAGCCCGCATTTTTCCTGAGGGTGGGGGGATTGTTCATTATAAATACATCTGTAAAAGGCAGAAAAAGGGTTGGACTGGGCTGTGAGGAGAGGCTCGACCTGTGTGAGAGGTCCAGAGCTGAGATTTTTATTTTCTCTGTTGGGTGATGGTTGTGTTCAGCCGGAGATTATTTCTCTGTTATTTTTAATGATATACCAATGATGTACATTGTTGTTCTCAGGATTCTTGTGTAGGGATATTGGTGATGTCTTTCTTTTGTGTTAATGTGTTTCCGGTTTTCTTCACCATTTGTTTTCTGTTCCAATCACCAGAAGGAAAGTAATAGGGGCAGAATTTATTATCCAATACTCTGCCTCTCGGCTTGTGGTGATTTTGGTGTTTATCTTCTAAAAGGCTAGCTTAGGGATTCTTAAGTGCTCATTTGCCTGCCTTTTTCCTCACCTATTTCTCCTCTCATCCACGCCATTAAAATTTAAATCGATCCAATGTTTCTGCTGCCTTGCCTTGTGTAACAGTCTTGTCCAAATCTAATATGTCAATCATTTTTAATCACAGACCCCATTTGCCCAATGGCTCTCCCTGCTTTCCCAAAGTAACCATCTCAAAATCAAAAACTCTATATTTTTCTTGCTTTTATAACTAGCCTAAAACCCATCCCTAAAAACAAAGCTAAATCTTAAAGAGATATCCCTCTCTGAGTCTTGGAGGGCTAGATCCAAGACTCGAAGCGGTTTGAGGTTACCTCTGTGTTTGCCTTAGCAGCCTTAGGCAAATTACAGAGTGCTAACACTTTCCACCCCCAAACTAATGGTCAAACTAAGGTCATCAATCGAATGATTTTTCACATCCTGCACATGTACAATTCTAATCATCCCCATACATGGGACGAGGGTCTCCCATATGTCCAACACAGCTACAACAGGGCTATCCATAGTTCCACTGGTCATAGCCCATTTCAGGTGGGTCTAGGATTCCAACCCTTGGGACCCATTGATGTTGCACTTCCTCTTGCTACTGCATAGACAGACTCTTTCCTTGATCAGTCTGTGATTAACAAAGCCACCAGATTCATTGAATGGATTCAACACATTTTCCAACATGTACAGGAGATTTTACAGAAATCCAGTGCTAAGTACAAGCAATGCCATGATAAACATAGGGTACCACACCAGTTTTAGGTTGGAAACAAATTCTGGTTACATTTGCAGAAGGATCATCTCACAGGGCCCTATCGGAAGCTTCGGCCACTTCTCTATGGGCCTTACACTATCACCAAGGCTATGGGTAGTAATGCTTTTGAGCTCAACACTCCACCCTTCCTTGGTCTACATCCAGTATTCAATGTGGACCTCCTTCGACCATATTTTCCACCATTATTGTACACCTATGAGATTGTAGAATAGATGACACCAATAGAGCTCAAACCTGACTACATGGAACAAGCATCCACCGATCATATTGTGAACACATGGGTCAAGGGCACTCATCAGCAGCGGATCCAGCTTTACCGGGTTGTCAAGGCAGGGAAAATCCTACACCAAAGAAAGTGGCTCACCTGAGGCCAACTCAAGCAGAAGTTTCCTCACCTAATGGGGGAAATCAACGCAATGGATACCATTTCTTCCTAAAGGGGCAGGATTGATCCAGGTGGATATTGGTGGCCACCCAGCTATTCCAACTATCTCCTCATGTCCGTTTTTGTTCAACACGTCTTTATGTATTTCTTTATAATTATGAGTTATACACTTATGGGGTTGTTTTAAGCCTCACACATTATCCAGGTGGATACGGGTAGCCTCTCACCTAATCCAACTGGATTATTTTGTATGTTTTCATGTCAACACATCTTGTTGTACTTTCAGGGTTGTTTTGGGGCCATAAACATTGTTTTGTTTACTCACCATGGTCAAACTGTAGGTGGAGTCAACATATGATGGAGAAATGTCTAGTTCTCTGAAAGACCTTTCCAATGGGCTATCACATGCCTAAAACAGAGGTCATATGCAAAATTTATGACCTTAGGAAGTTGAGGTACCAAATTACACCAACTTACCCATAGGGCCCACATGACTTTTGGTGTTTCACCTTCTAGGGTTAGGTTTTTGGATGTCTAGAGTTTTGGAATTCATGAGTAATATGAAAAGGGCCTATGCAGCCTCATTGTAATCCATTCTTCTCAGAGATAGCTACCACCATTTGAGCAATTTTCAGTTCGGTAGTTTTATAGTTTCAATAGAATATATTGTTCACTGAATATTTGTGTTATTGTATTTAGTCTATTAATCAGTTCGTCCCGCTCCTAAATCTGGATCATTTCCCCTTAGGGTCACCTGGGATTCCCCCTTTTTGTAGGATTTCTCCTTCACTAAAGTGAGGGGAGGGTTTATCTAAGGTGACAGTTGGTAGACTCTCCCGTAGTTCTTGCCATATTGTGGATTGGGTCGAGCTTTTCCCAACCTACAAATTGTGCGATAACAAGGGTAACTCAAATATTTTTATGCCTATAGAAACAAATAAATCATGCTAGATGTGTCCTGTAACACCTCATTTTTTATCCTCATATTAGAAATGTATATTTGTTGAATGTTCAAGGGCCAAGAAAAGTAATATTTAAACATTATACATAGAAAGTAATGATAAAAGAAATATACATCACCAATTGTAGATGAGAAGGACAAAAACAAGGGGGGATATGATTCCTAAGTCAAAATTCCTTACACGATTTTATCCTAAGTATTGATTTATGATATCAACTTTGGGATTAGTTTCCAAAGTAGTTACATGGGATTCCTTGATAGCCGCGTGGTGAGTTGGGAACATGCATATGTATACCTAGTTTTTGGGAGATTTTTCCATTATTTTGCATCATTGTTGGTCATTTTTGTTGAACATTGTACAAGAGAGAAATTGGTCTTATTATTAAGCTATTATGCCAAGGTTGTAATGAGTTATGGGAAGGGAACCCATGTGGTAATTATGCATGTGTGCCTAAGAAATCAATGGCATTGAGAGGAATTAACCACATATGAGAACCCTTATAATTCCTAGCAAATATATTTGTTTTCCAATCTATGTTGGAGTTGAGGAAAGAGGTGAGATAGCCCAATGGACAACATTGCAAATAAGGGGATCCACTTCTTTCGGTTGTGTAGGTTGAAGAGGAAATAGAGTTGGTGAGTGGGGATGGTTGTGTCGGTGAACAAACATTAACAACTTGGAAATTGGGCTATGTGTGCAAGGATTAAAACCAACCATAGGTGTATGTCCTTGTGGACATATAGCCCCAGATCGAGGGTGGCCTATTTCAGAGATATTAAGTGCAATGGTGCTTATGGTTGCGTGGAACATTCGACGTTTGTGACCAGTTGATGTATTATTTCAAAACATAAGTGTTTTGGCTTATTACATTTAAGGTAAGTTAATGTTGTGTATCTTATGTGTTTAAATGTTTTTATATTCCATGAGTAATTGCATATGTAATTGTGAATGTTTTCATGATAATTGCATGAGCCTACATGTCATAATTCATGCATTCATTAATTAAAAGTAGGATAGAAAATATTATGGTATCAGAGTTAATTTTAATTGGTGGAAAAAGAGGAATTTTGAAGTACCCCACAATCCCATCATGCATAGGGGTGGTTGTGTATGTTACAGAGTGATATTAGAGCCATGGTTATAGCACTCAGGTTGTATGGGCTAGAGAATACAGTTTGCAGAGAAAACAATTACAGGTTGCCTACTAAATGTTTGAAAAAATTATTCAAGGAGAGAAATTGGGAAAAAAAAAATGAATCTAGTAATTACAGGGTTAAGGGATAAAATCCCTAAATTGGTTTCCTGTTCAAGTATATGATGGAATGAGCGCCAAGGGTTAGCTCAAGTGGTTCTGACCCAGACATGACGATATCCCCAGGGGAGGAGGTCATGGGTTTGAATCTCGTGTTCCCCCTTGGGGTTAGGCTCATAATAAGGTCGAAGGTATAACCCTATTAATTCAAAGGGTTTGTTGTGATCTTCTTCCGTGGATGCAGCTAGCATCGATTTTGTAGTGTTGAACCACACGAAAAAAAATAAAAACAAAAAAATT
>ML784826.1:615733-641845 GCA_009831015.1 Picea engelmannii
ATATGACGGCATGAATGTAATAAATTCATCGTTGCAGAGTTTCAACTTCTATGAAAAATTGGGGAAAATGGTGAATTTTCAAATTCAAAAAAGAGAAGTTAAATTCATAGCTTTCATGGTGGCCTAGTGCTTAAAATGTTTTGCAATGTGTGTGTGTGTGTGTGTGTGTGTGTGTGTGTGTGTGTGAGAGAGAGAGAGAGAGAGAGAGAGAGAGAGATGGAGATAGAGAGAGATGTGGAGTGGAAGATGATGTGGAGGCATAAATACTCTTCTCAATGGATCATGGGTACATAGGTAGTAGGGCCCACAGCTGACAGGGCACCATGCTGGTAAAAGAAATTATAGGCCCAAGATAACTAGTTCTGAATTGGTACCTTGGGCACTCATAATCGTCCTTGGGGCAACGCCTGTCCCCTAAGTGAAATCATGGTGGTAAGTAGTTACATGCCCATGAGTAAAATTAACCCAGGATTATGCTATCAACATGTAATCGATCTCACCCATAGATATAAGATCTACGAGCAAGGACATGTGTGTCAGTAAGAGAGTGTCAATATGGGACCCATATTGATCACATCAAACTAATGATTACGATCCAAGTGGAGGGTGCCAGGTCAAAGCGGGACCCCATATCCCATTGATGGGCCATATAACGTCAAGTGGGAAGAAAAGGACAAGGGTTTTTGATGGGGCCCAAATTAATAAAAATATAATAAAAAATCAGAAAAAAAAGAAAAGGAGGGGACCTCAAAGTCTAACTGAGCATGAAAGGTGGCAAGGGTGGTAACATGGTCGCATCACGAGATTACATGTGGAAAACATCACCACATAAGTAGCCATGTGTCATGCCATGTCAAGTAGGATACCACATCAGTAAGATGATGGCATATTTAAATAACAATAATAATAATAAATAAACAAATTTGTATCCAAATTTTTAGTTTGTCCATAAAATGAGCAAAAAAACTCAAAAGTGGGTGAAATTTTAGGGGAAGGTTCATAGTGACAAGGAATACAAAAGTACCAATGATGATCATTGTCTAATTCTACACCAATTGTTCAGAAACTACATATTAATGTCTTTTGAAGAACGGGATGGTACTTCTTAACAGAGGCCTTGTTGCTGATTAAATTTTGATAGTTAATCAGGAGGGTATACATGAAGAAAATTACTGGATAATTTGGCCAAATTCCAAAATGGTTTGGAGTGGGGATGAAGAATTACTAAACATTTTACATCCTCAACAATACAAATAATTTTTCCTTACTAAATATTTCCTAGTTTCGCTCCATTTGAGAGATAACAGTTTTTACTAAAAACTCTAAGTTTAGAGAAAATGTAAAACAGACAAAGTTGAAAATTACATATTGATGCATAATTTGACTAGAGCATTAGATCACCAATATAAGAGTTGTTGTGTACTCACTATCACTATTATTATATGTGCCTGATATAAATGTTTTCCTATTTCTTGTTGTATTTACTTCTACTAGTGGAAAGTGCAAAAAAAATGAGCAAAAATAGAAAAATTTAGAGAGCCATAAATTTCAACTCATAAATCAGATTGGAGCATGATTATAGTCAATGGAAATATTATTCAGAGGAGAACTTGAATGAAAGATCAGAATCTTGAGAAGTGCTTTAGGGTTCTTCATAAATTGAAAAGTAGGACTTATAGCCTTAATTGATAAAAAAATTACAATGTGCATAAATTCCAAAATTTAAAAGAAATGTTATAGGAATGGAAATAAAGTGTATCTAACAGTATTATGTGTATGTACCTTTCTTGCAAAGCCGGAGGTACATCCAAAAAAAGTAAATATTCATATTCAAGAGCAAAGACATGGAATATGCACAGTGAACTTACAATCATGAAGAGGAAGTTTAAGGCTTGAACATCAATTTAGCCAATGAGGAGACAAAGTCTAATGGTCACAGAAAAAGAGTAGAGACATTAAAGCTAGTAGAGAATATGAAGAGTTTGAGGATGGAAGTGCATATTTATATATCTAATAATGAGATGATAATAAGAGCTCATGATTGTACTCAAAATTGTACCTCCTCAACAATCTAGACAACTCTATCCTACTATAGATTTCCTAGTTTTGCTTCATTAGGGAGATAACTTTTTTTGCCAAAAACTCAAGTCTAGAGAAAATGTAAAAAGGACAAAGTTGATAATTCCATATTGATGTATAATTTGACTAGAGCATCAAATCACTAATCTAAGAGTTGTTGTGTAGTCACCATCACTAGTGTTATCTATGATTGATATAAAAAAATCATATTTCTTGAAAATTTTCTACTATAGGTGGTAGAAGTTGGCCTCTCATCCTAATTGTGCTAGTGAAGAAAGTGCAAAAAAATGAGCAAAAGTGGCAAATTTTAGAGAGCCATAACTTTCAACTTAGAAGTCAAATTGGAGCATGAGTATAGTCAATGGAAAACTGATTGAAAGGAGAACATGCATGAAGTCTCATAATCTTAAGAAATGTTTTAGGGTTCTTTAGAAATTGAGAAGAAGAAGGACTTGTAGCCTTAATTGATAAAACAATTACAATGTTTATAATTTCCAGAATTTAAAAGAAATAATATAAGAATGGAAATAAAGTACATCTAATAGTATTATTTGTATGCACACTTCTTACAAAGTTAATGGTACATACAAAACAATTAAATATCTAAATTGAAGAGAAAATGCATGGAATATGAATAGGGAAGCTACATTCATGAAGAGGAAACTAAAGGCTTGAGCATCAATTTAGGAAATGAGGAGACATAGTCTAATGGGCAGAAAAAGAGAGTAGATCCATTAGATCTAGTAGAAACTATGAAGAGTTTGAGGATGGAAGTGAAAATTTATATAGATTATAATGAGAGGATAACAAGAGCTTAGGAAGAACAAAATCATTGAGCTACCATAGAGTCTAAATCAATTATAGAAGCAAATAAAGAATGGATCAAGTTCAATATATGAGGAAGGTAGACCTGATGAAAGGAGGGATAGTTACAAAATATCCAAGCACTCAAGAAGTGATAGTATAACTCAAAGGCAACATTACTCACCCTCTCATTTATCCAAGAAGCTATATGCATCTAATGAATCAAGGAGCAGCCCAAAATTTCCCCATGCTAGGAATCAAATAAGAAGACATGAAGTGGACAGTTTTCAAGGTGATCTTAGGAAGATTAAGCCACCAACCTTTGATGTTGAAAACAAAATAGGAGAGGATGTTGAAACATGGTTGCTTGGAATCAAAAATTATTTTCAATTGCATAGATACTCATCCAATATAGAATCCAAGATTTTTATATACCATCTACAAGGAAAGAATTATATGTGGTGGGACTAGTTGAAAAAATTCATAGAGATCAATGAAAATATAATCTCTTGGAAGTAGTTCAAGAAGTATTTCTAGCAGCAATATCTTTGCACTACTCTGACAAAAAGATGCAAGAGTTCTTTGAGCTCAAGTTGGGAAATATTACCATAGACTATGGTATGGTCCAAATGCTTAAAATGTCAGAATAAACAAGAAGTACACACCATGTACACCAATGAAAGAGTAGAGAATAACTCCAATATATAAGAGATATGAGTTACACAATAACTCCTTAAAATTAGAAGAACCTCCTCCAAATACCAAAATACATTCATACATTACAATTCACATGTCCTTAATAATCAATACATGATCCATATATATACCTATTCTATTTCATGTACATTTATTCCCATATATCCCCCCCCCTTGTGATCATATCATATGCATTTGACCCCATATATGCCCCCCTTGGGTCATAACATAGTACCCTCCTTCAAAAAGTTTTACGACATAAATATATTGAAAATAATATTCAAAGTGGTTATCATTATTTTTCCAACATATTATCCTATGTTTCCTCTTTTCAATGGATTTTGAATCGGCTCAATTGGACATCCCAATCAAAAGTTATGATAGTTTCAAGAGAACATACCTTTCAAACCCTGATTTGGAGTTTGTCCTTATAGTTAGCCTTCCTTCTAATGTATTTCTAAAATTTATGCCCTTATGAGTTTGAAATTTGGGCCTGTAGTATTCTTATATTTCTTCTATGCAATTCCATAGGTCTGACCAAAATTTGATGTGACAAGTGAAATTTATGGTAGCTTTCCCAAACCTTGCTGATTTTTTTCCTTTTTTGGAGAGCAAACTTGTACAAAATGCCACATGTCCAATATTTAATATCGAAATCTTAATTTGTACCATAAACACTATGGGATGGCCTTTTTAAAATGAAAATGGTGGCACTAAATTTGGATCCTCACTAAAGAACATATGATTGTCTTACCCTGAACACTTGTTTGAGACTAGTTATAGGATTAGTCAAATAACCCTACCTTCCACAAACTATATCTCAGAAATTAAAATGATCAAAACTTTGAAATTTTTACCAAGTCAATTTTTCTATGTTTTCTCAGTATTTTGAAAATTGCATAGTCCAAAACATCACTAAAAAAAAATTATAGTGAAATTACCAAAATGACTTGTTTAAGATTGATTTCAGGGATAGTAAAATTCCCTACCTTCCACAGGATGTATCTCCGAAAGTAAAATGACCTAGAACCTGGATTTTTTACCATGTGTACTTCTCTATGTCTTCTCAGTATTCAGAAAATTTTACAATCTGAAACTTCACAAAAAAAAAAAATTATAGTGAAAATCCCAAGTTGGCTCGTTTAAAATTGAAATCGGGATGAGTCAGCAACCCTATCTTCTATCGACTATATCTCTAAATTATAATGACACAAAACCTGAAATTTTTACCAGAAGTACTTTGAAATGTTTTCTTAGTAATGTGAAAATTTTGTAGTCTTGAACTTCATGGAAAAAAAATTATAGTATAAATTCCAAGATGTATCGCTTGAAGAAGAAAAACCCTAGGATCAATGTTCTAATACTAAATGTTATGGTCCAAATGCTTAAAATGTCAGAATAAACTAGAAATACACACCATGTACTTATTTGTAGCTCATGTGGAAGATCCAACTAAGAGCAAAAGTCCAAGTCTTGAATACTTCCCAATGTTATAAGAATATGAAGATGTATTTGGGGAAATACCAAGTTTTCCACCAAGAACAGATATATATTTTTCCATTGATCTAATGCTTGGAACTACCCTAGTATCAAAGACTCCATATCAAATGAGCACACTAGAATTAAAAGAGTTGAAAATGTAACTAGAAGAATTTCTAAAGAAGAGATACATACACCCAAGTGTCTCACCTTAAAGAGCACCAATACTCTTTGTGAAAAATAAGGATGGGCCCTTGAAGTTTTGCATTGACTTTAGACAATTTAATAAAGCCATTGTGAAGAAAAAAATATCTCTACCCAAAATTGATGACATCTTTGATCAACTTACCATCAAATATAGATTTGAGATCAGGTCACCATCAGGTGAGAATCAAGGATGAAGACATTAGAAAGACAACTTTTAGAACCAGGAATGGGCACTATGAGTTTGTAGCAGTGCCATTTGGATTGACAAATGCATCAATTACCTTTATGTGTTTGATGAATGGCATATTCATAAATTACCTAGATACATTTTTCATTGTGTTCTTATATGACATACTTATATTATCCAACTCAAAGGAAGATCATGAACAACATTTAAGGTTGGTACTATAGGTGATAAGAGAGCATCAAATATAATATAAGATGAGGAAGTATTTATTTTATCATAAGTAGATTCACTACTTGGGACACATAATTTCATAGGAAGGGATAGTAGTGGGTCCATAGAATATTGAAGTTATTAAAGGATAGCCAACACTAAGGAATATAATAGAGGTAAGGTCATGCACGTTGCTTATTGGATACTACAGGAGATTTATAGAGGGATTCTCCAATAATTCTCATCCCATCACTTATCTACAAAATAAGGGAACTAAATTTGAATGGACCTCAAACTGTGAAGAAATTTTCCATATATTAAAAGAATTACTTACTAGTGCACCCATTTTGAATATTTTTGATATCAAATGAATATTTTGTGGTGTGAATAGATGCATGCAAAGAGGGACTAGGTGGAGTCCTTACTTAGAATGGACATGTCATTTTTTATGAGCCCAGGAAGCTTAAAGAGCATGAAAGGAATTATTCCACACATGAGTTGGAACTTGCTACCATAGCTCATGCATTAAAAATTTTGAGGCATTACTTAATGGGGAAGAAATTTGAGTTGAGGATAGACCATATTGGTATAAAAATCTGTTTGAGCAACAAAATTTAAATGCTAGGAAAACAAGATGGATGGAACTTCTTAGTGAGTATGACTTTGATATTAAATATAAAAAATAAAAATAGAATAAGTTTGTCGATGCACTCGGAAGAAGTGTACATGTAATGCATTATATAGCCATTAGCATGTATAAATCATATTTAAAAAGTAGAATTTTAGAAGTTGTTGTTTCATATGGGCATTACCTATAGGCAAAAGAAGGCCTGCAACAAGAAAATGTATAGTATAAATACAAAGAGTATAAGTTGGGAGAAGATGGAATACTTATGCATAAAATTAGAGTTTATGTTCCTAATCCATGTAAATTAAGGAATTTGGTACTAAAGGAAATGCATGATGTTCCATATGTTGGACATCTTGGTTACTAGAAAATAATTACAGCCATAAGAAGCCATTACTTTGGACATGAATGAAAAATGATGTGGTTGATTATTACATATCCAGATGCATGGAATGCCAAAGAGTGAAGGTTGATCATAAACACCCGGCAGGTTTTCTACAACCATTGCCAATTCCATAATGGAAATGAGTAGTCACCATTGATTTATCACTAAGTTGATAAGGACAGTAAGGCAACATGACTCAATAATGGTAGTGGTGGATAAATCAACAAAAGTTGTTCATTTTATTCCAGTGAAACTCAGTCATAAGGTAGCTAATATTGCAAAAATCTATATTAGGGAAATTGCCAGGTTGCACGGAGTACCTTAGGAAATTCTGTCAAACATAGATCCAAAGTTTAGTTTGAACTTTTGAAAAATATTATTCAAAGGATTTGGCACAAATATGAATTTTAGTACATGATATCATCCACAAACAGATGGGCGCATAGCTAGAGTTAATCGAGTAATTGAAGATATGTTGAAAATGTATGTAATGGATAAGCCTTCCAAGTGGGAAGATTACTTACATTTGGTATAATTTGCTTACAACAATGGTTATCAATATTCATTGAAAATGACCCCATTTGAAGCTTTATATAGTGAAAGAAGAGTTCATTGAATTTGAAAAGTTGTACCAAACTAGCATCCAAATTTTGTGGTCCATTTGAAATATTAGATAGAATAGGACCAGTTGCATACGTGCTTGTATTTCCTTCTTCCATGAAATTTCATAATGTATTTGATGTTTCATTATTAAAAAAGTATTTGCATGATCTTAACCATGTCATTGATTGGAGTTTGATTCAGGTGGATCTCGAAGGATACTTCTAGGTACAACTAGTACGTATACTGGACATGAAATTCATGGTGCTCTAGAAAAAAGACATAGGGCAAGTAAAGGTCCAATGGACCTACTACATCCTCGAGGAAGAGACATGGGAGCTAGAAGATATCGTGCAAAAGGAGTACTTGCATCTATTTTAAAAACTGATGTAACCCAAAAAATTATGAAAAAATTGTTGTATATATATATGTATGGTGATGTGCACCGAGTACAGTGAAAAATTCAAGGGGAGGGGAATGTAACACCCTAGTTTTGATCCCCAAATTAGCAATGTATATTTGATGAATGGTTGAGGGCCAAGCAATGTAATATCTAAACATTGTACATTAAGAGTAATGGAAAAAAAATATACATCGGTTGTAGACGAGAATGACAAGAACATGGGGGGCTATGATTCCACAAGAGAGGGAGGTGAGGGGTCTTAGGGGAGGCCTCAAAAGGGCCAAAGCCAAAATATTTTATTATGTTCCTAAGTCAAATTTCCTTACATGATTTTATCCTAAGTATTGATTTATGATATCAACTTTGGGATTAGTTGTTGTTAGCACTCGTTTGTCTTGGGCAATTTCAAAGGAAAAAAATTTCTACGGGAACTTTCGGTAGCGCCTTCATTAAACTTTGGCAGGAGATGCTCGGGATTAACATTTTTTGGTCAAGTCTTACAAAACATTTGGATTTTATATGTTGTTATCATTTTATTAAACATTGGACAAAAGATTATTGGCCTTTAAGGCCAAGCTCCAATTCTACTTTACAAAGTCATAGTCCAAATAGTAGCCAAGTGTGAATTTAACTCAATTCATAGTCACTGCCAAAGGTCCATAAAATGCCAAGTCACACCACAAAGCCCAACGCACAAGGAAACACACATCAAACACCAAGCCATGAAGGATGAGACCACAAAGGTTTCAATATACTCCAAGTCGAGGAGATATCACAAGATAGAGGTCCAAACAACCCCTGTTGTACACGTTTGTTGTTTTGCACTTTCGTTTTCTGGCAATTCTAAGGTTTTCTTGTTTGTTGGAATATACTTTGGCGCGCGACTTTTTAGCACATATCTCTTTCTATCTCGTTGGTTGGTAGTCTCACCGAAACATGGATCGTACCAAGGAGACAGCTCGTAAATTGACTGGGGGAAAGGATCCAAAGTATATCATCATGTTTAGAAATGATTTATTGAGCATTCTAAACCTTGCCTCGCAACATAGCGAGATTGGCAACTACCTCCAGATTTTTAGCAACTAAATTCAGCATTTGGTGGGCATGTAACAACTCTAAATATTCAAAGATAACAGATGTCAAAGCATCTCAGACAGAGGATTATCACCAGACTTCATTTTTCCAAATCTATTGCAACTTTCTCAAGATCTTCATCAGCTAAGCAATTTGATTTCAAGTATTTTCTTGTATGAAAATTGTTCACATCAGTTTTTTTAGAGCTATTCCTTGGAGACAGAGCAAAGCTTGTAGGATATTAGAGATCCATATTCAAGTCTTTAAGGCAAGGGAATAAATAGTTCATATTTTAAAGGTAACAAACCTCACAGATAGCAGAGCAGATAAGGATACAGGTGTCAATGCATTTCAACATTTCAAGGAAAAGATTAGCAATCAAAGAAGTCGTTCCAAATTTTGAACAGAAATTCAATCAAGCATTCTCGAATCATGATTGTTTTAGTTTATCAATTGATTTTTCCCTATAAGATAGCAATAGTTTTCTTATTTCTTTTGGCTATTTAAAATATGATTTTCAATGTAGAAGAGTGGGGCAATTCAGTCCAAGGAACTGAGAGAGAGTTGCAGAGGGTGAACAGCCTATGTAATATTTTGAAAACCTTTTGTAGACTTATATGTAAAGATTTCAACTGATAACAAAGTGTGATCAGTTTTTTTCCCTATCCTTATATCATCATTTTTTATTTCATCTTCTTAAATGTGTTTTGATTCTATAGGATATATGTATGCAATTCAGTGTTGAGAACACTGTAGTATAGGATATACTGTAGTGTTCGCCACTAGACACATTTGATACTTATATTCACAGTCAGAAAGGGTTTTTGAATGTTGAGTATTCTTCCCTGTAAGTGTGTCAAGTATCATATACTGTAGTGTTCGCCATTAGACACATTGAGACTTATATTCACAGTCAGAAAGGGTTTTTGAATGTTGAGTATTCTTCTCTGTAAGTGTGTCAAGTATCAGGGTAGTTTTTTATTAACTTTCAGTTTTGTTTTATTCACTTCCTCGTTCCATTTCTCTATAGCCTTGGAATTGATCTAAGTTTTCTTAGCTTGACTTGTTGCCCATAGAATGTTAAGACAGTGTTATTTTTTTTAATGGACTCCATGCCCAATGGCCAGTTGTTGATTTGCGGTCATCTCACTGCCTTCATGTTGATCCTACCACTCTCTAAGTTTTTCTAAAACCAATTAAATCAAGGTGTTCTAGGCTTGACTCAATAGTAGTCTTGAGTCGACTTCTAGCACTAACATTTTCCAAAGTAGTTACATGGGATTCCTTGAGAGACATGTGGTGAGTTTGGAACTTGCATACTTATGCCTTGGTTTCTGGGAGTTGTCCATAATTTTGCATCATTCTTGGTCATTATGTTGAAAAGTGTAAGAGAGAGAACTTGGTCTGATTATTGAGCTATTATACCAAGACTGTAACGAGTTATGGGAAGGTAATCCATGTGGGAATTATGCCTATATGCTCGAGAAGTTAATGACATTGAAAGGAATTAACCACAAATGAGAACCCATGTAATTCCAAAAAAAAAAAGATGTCTTTGCTAGTTTGTGTGGAGCCCAATAAAGAGATGAGATAGCCCAAGGGACTACATTACAGAGAAGGGGATCCAGTACTTTAGGTTGTGCAAGTTGAAGAAGTAAGAGAGTTAGTGAGTTGGGATGGTTGTGTGAATGAACAAACCATATTAGCTTGGGAATTTAGTTGTATTCATGAGGATTAGATCCAGCCATAAGTGTCCATCCTTGTGGACTCATAGCCCCAGTGTAGGGGTGGATTAATACAGAGAGATTATTTGCAATAGTGCCTATGGTTGGGTGGAACATCTGACATCTACAGCTAGTTGGTGTATTATTTCCTAAAGATAAGCCTTCTGGTTCATTATATTTATGTTGAGCCAATGTTGTGTGTCTTGTGCGTTTAAATATTGGTATATTGCTTGAGTAATTGTATCTATAATTGTGAATGTTTTCATGATAATTGCATGATCATCTATGTCACATTGCATGCATTCATTAATTAAAAGCAGGACAGAAAATATTATTGTATTAGAGATAATTTTAATTAGTGGAATAAGAGGAATTTTGAAGTACCCCACCATCCTAGCATGCCTATAGGTGGTTGGGTATGTTACCTATCCTTCCCTCCTTCCTTAATTTCTACACTACACGTGCTTGGTGGTCATTATATAGGCAATTCCTCTACCTCCACATTGCAGAGACAATTATGGTATTTTGCTAGGGGACATTCCATTCACATTTTCAACACCTCCACTTTTGGTGTGTCAACTCTTCAAATCTTGTAGTACTTATTCCAACCATCAATCATATTGCTATGGGTAATTATAGGTATATTTCCATCATTTCTATAGGTGTAAAATTTTCTTTAGATTATTTAGGTTTGTCTTTGAAATAACTATGCTCCTCATCTGCAACAACCCCTTATACATTTTCCCTATGCCAAGCTACACCAATATTTCTTTTACAAGGAAAAAAAAGTTAATTTTGTTGGGGGGAGCACACTTTATTATGTCATAATTAAGTTTAACATGACCAATACAAATTAACTCCCATGCCATATTATGTCACAATCACAATTAACACAAACAACAAGGATTAACACTTGTCATTTCCAATATCTTTATGAATCATTTTCAACATGTTTTGAACTAGTGGCATCATTATTGAATATATTACTATATATGGGAAGTTTTACTTCCATATTTGTCACCATACTTTCTAAATTAGGATAATAATTTATATATATGACATGTTCCTCATCATTCCTTTCCATTTTTAATTTGTAATTGTCTCTGAACTATCATCAATTATCATCCCAACAAGTATCCATCATATCTTATCCTAGTGATTGTTTGTCATTTATTTTGTAACCATGGATGGTTTGGTTGTGTGCCATGAGCTAGTGGGGATTGGTATTTTGCAAGGAAGTGAAGAGGATTTTCTAAGAAGTGGGTTGGTTAACCTATTTTGGGCGCCTTCAAGGATTTGATGTTGGAATAGCTCAAATTTTCATGAACATTTTGTTGGACAACTGAGAGGGGGGGTGAATCAGTTGTTATTGTGCTTAAACAATTATGTTTATTTTAAACTCTTTACAAATCACTCAATGACAATCAAAATAATGCAGGGAGGTAAGCAATAGAATATTCAACATCAATCACACACATGAAATATACAGAGACAAATATTTCCTGAGGAAACCCATAAAGGGAAAAAACTATTCTTCTTGATATGATAAGTAATATTTATTTTCTTTACATTATCATTCTTATGAGAACCAACTCATTGTGAGGCTACCACCTCTGTTCTTCAAGCTGCAACTTGCTGAGAGCACCAACTCTCTAGTTTCTCTAGCACCCACTATAAGGAACCACCAACTCCCTGGTTTCTCTAGCACCCACTAGAAGGAACCACCAACTCTCTGGTTTCTCTAACACACACTAGAAGGAAGTACAAACTCCCTAAGTGTTCCAGCACCAACTGAATGGAAGCACCAACTCCCAGTCAAACAGGCACTGACCTATATAATAGAGAACGATATTTCTCCCTTGCACCACCCTGCCACCCTAATTTTTCTGGCTGCAACCAGATGGAAGCGACAACTCCTTGTATTCAAGCACCCACTTGAAACTCTGAGGAAACCAATCCTCCCTAGCACCTCCCTACTACCCTGAAATATAAATCTTTTCCCTTCTCAACTTTATCACAATGATACAACATTTATCTATGGTTTACTAGTCTCATCACTGTTCTTCTACACTACTCTGCTCTGTCTGCATCAGTGTCTCTCTCCTCATGTCTATTGTGCTTTCTATTATTATCTCAGATATGTGTTTATGTTCCTTGCTTCTTCTGCGCTTCATCTCATGCACACCGCATGCTTCTACCCACATCAATCACACTCCACAACAACACCCATCTATTCTTTGTTCTGCGTTTTTATACTCTCTGTGCACCTTCTGCATCCTTCTTTTGCAATACCTTTGTATTCCCTTCACTGCATCATTGTTCTACCCTACAGGTTGTTCACAACAAATCCTCCTCACGCCTGCATAGCTCGATAGAAGAAATCCCTTCACTTCTCCATTCTGCATGTTTTTCTCGCGTCGAGTCATCTCCTGATCATCATGGAAACTCTTCATCTTCCCTGGCAATTAGCTCCATGTGTTCATCATCACTGGGCATTATGTTGAGATTATTTGCCTTCTCTAGCAGTGTGACTCTTTGTCTACTCTATCACAGTCGAGCTTATCCTCTCTATTGCAGTTACAAACTTCAACACTTTTCAATTTGTCAATTGTCTCTATGATGAGTCTTCATTCCACTAGCAGTTACCTTGAGACTCTTCAGCTTCTCTGGCGATCACCCTCCAGCTCCTCGATTTCTCTTTTTTATGCAATCACTTTGTTTAGGCAGTTACAACCAGTCAATTATGGCTTCTTTGGCTTTTAATCCCCTTCCTTCGTGTGACCACCGGCGGTGACCAAGCGCTTATTCAAAAGGCGCTTCTTGATTTATGTCTAGTGAGTGCTGGCTCCATTTCATGATATGACCTTGGGCTATGAGCTTCAAGTGACCAAGTGGTTGCGGGTGCGTCCAAAGGTGGTTTAGACCAAACATCTTTTCACCCCGCAATTCACCACGAGCCTCCATGCGTCCTTTAGCCAAAACCATGGTTTTGATTGCGGCCCCCTTACAAAAAATTAAGGCCCAAGCATTTTTGGCCCCGCAATGGAGCATGATCTTCGATCTCACTATCTTGATAGTGCTCTTGAACAGATGGTTCATATCTTTCCTCTCAAGTCCATGGACCATATCTCTCCTTCCTCCATCAACGGCTGAGGTTTCCTTCGTGATTCGGAATCCGTGAGATTAGAATCTAAAACCTTGTTGCTGTTGACTGGATATCTTTTGGAATGGAAGATCTATTGACATATGTCCTCTTCAATCGATGTCTCTTCCTTCTTTCGTTTGTCCACGCACAATCCTTGGTCTCAGCAATCAGATGACACGTGTCCCTCCAAACCAACGGACAAGATCGATTTCGTCTTTTGGGCTTCGGGAGTTTCGATTCTCAAACTCTGCTTTCTCCTAGAGCATTTCACCCGGAGTCCATGATCTAACGATGTGTGTCCCCCTCGGATCAACAGTCGAGATCTCCTTCGGGTCTTCGGACTTTGGCTATTTCAATTCTCAAACTCTCGTTTTCTCTTCCTTTTCTTTTTCCCAGAGTTGACAATCCACCAACGCGTGTCCTCTTTAATCCAACATCTATCCTCTGCTCTGGGTACTTTGTCCTTCGGGACTTCGGGTCTTTGGGCGAGTACTAGTGGTAAAAATCCCGAAGCAAAACTCTCGGAGTGACATAACTCTTGCGTCACTTGATGACGTGTCATGAGCTGAGCAGCTGCCAAGTGTCACTCAGATTTGTGATTTCCACATACCTGAAATGTTGAATCAACTTGACACTTTTCATTGTCTGATTGCACCACATTTCCTTGTTGACTTAGTCTGCTAACGTGGTCTTCCATGATCTAATGGTCATTGTCTGATCTCCAAATCTGACAGTTGACGAAACTTCGCATTCTGGGGATTTCAAATCTCAAACTTTCCTGAGTGTAAGCTCCTCGCAGCTCTATATCGGAAGTGAATGTTGTTTGTTTGATCAGGATCTTGGATCGACGGCTCGATCTTTCTGTGATGCAACTTTGTTATCTTATCCTATCCTTCCACTCGAAATTGATCTGATGGCTATGATCAAATCGCGACTTCGCGTGTCGGGTGTTTGAACATGAGCCAACCCTAACTCTTCCAACTCCCGATATCTGAAATACTCTAGATCAATGGCCCACAGCCCTCTGTGATCCAATGGTCCAGATCTTATCAGGACTTCACGTTTCGTGAGTTCCTACAACTCTTACTTTTGACTTTTCCAGTTCGTGAGTCAGCGAAATTCTGATCTTTCACCACGTGTCCTCTGGATCCAATGGTTTAGATCTTATCATGATTTCACATTTCATGGAGTTGGAGGATGGTTCTCAGCCTTATCCTCTTCACAGTTATATTGGATCCGACAATTGTTGTTCCTTGGCACTCAAATCCAACAGATCAAATCTGTACTTATCCTATGTGCTTCCTCTGGTCACTGGACTCTGATCTAACGGACATCGAGTATTCAGGATTAGTGATCCAATGGCCACTGTCGCTCCTCCTTCTGAGATTTGGCTTTCTCAAATATCTAAGTGTCAAAGGCCACGACCTTTGATCCTTCTACGAGCCTTGATGTATGGGATCTCGTATGCGCATCTCAAAATGTTATCTCTCCTAAGATTTGATCTTTGCATATTATTTGCTTCTTCACCTGAGCTTACGATGTTCATGTTTCGACATCGATGCACACTCTGATATTGACATCAATGACAATCACACTCTACCTGTAAACATGTCATCGTTGTTGTTGTTCTTTCTTGTAGACATGCCATCGTTGTTGTTGTTCTTGCCATCAATGACAAGCACACTCTGCCTATAAACATGCCAACAATCTCCCCCTTTGGCATTGATGGCAACCATGAATGATTACACTAATATGTTTGGACCTCCAACTATAGCATCTAGACCACTCCTTTTCTCCCCCTTTGACATCAATGTCAAAGAAAACAGGCTCCCCCTGAGTTGTTGAAGTACTTGTCGGAGGTATCAGATATTCAACCAATACATACTCCCCCTAATAGGATGGATTCTCTTATTTGTATCTAACCCATAGTCTTCTCCTGATTCTTGGACCTGTTCATCTTCATCTTCAGTTGTGTCCTCTATAGCAGACTCAATATTTCTCACCTCTCTCACTGTTACTCCTTTATCAACCTTTTCTTGTCATAACTGAATGACTCCTCCTGTCACGCTTCTCTGATCTTCTATTACAATAACTTCATTTTTCTTCCATGATGCCTACAATCCAAGGATTTTATGACCATATTCATTGCAAGAAAAAACCATTACAAACACTCTCATACCTACTTTCCCTTTTTACAAATGAAGGACATGTGTTAGACTTCTTAGGAGTATTGATTTCTTCCTTGTTGTATCCAAGACCGGATTTTTCATTTCGTGATCTCTGACTATCCAAGATCTCATCCAGGGTCATGGATTTGTTCAAGAACTTGATTTGGGTGTTTGAATTCTCAACCTTCACAACTTATGCTTCCGGCTTATGACATGATTCTTCTTCTACTTATTTTTTTCTAGCATGGGAGGATTCAATATCAACATCATTATATATCCTTATGCCTTTAGCCACCACTTCTCCTGAGTTTACATTTTTCACCTTACAATCTTTGGATGTGAACACCTCTACACAGCCTCTGTCACACATTTGACTTATACTGAGCAAATTGTGTTTCATATCATCCTAAGAATCTCATTTTCCATTGCTCAATCTCACCATCCCTTTATCCTTGATTTTACCTGGTTCATCATTTTCAAAGATCACATTTCATGTTTTGTTGTTTCTTATAGGTAGAAGCTTATCCTTTTCTCTATTCATGTGCTTGGAACACCCACTATCTATATTCCAGGAGTCCCTTTTTTTTTTAGTTGAAAGTACTAGACCACATTTTTCACTATCTTTCCTTTTCCATGTGCTGGCCTTTCTAGCTAAGAGATTTATCCTTGGATCTACTTTGTAGTTCTTCAGATGGAAGTTTGCAGCTTTGTGGCCAAAGTTATGACAGTTATAGCATTCAAGCTCATTGTTAAATAGATCAAAGTGATTGTTGCAATGTTGTCTACTCATTGATTGTTCATTATTTCTTGACCTCCTCAGTTGCATGTCTCTAAGCTTAATTTGACCATTTTCAATATGTGGTTGTTTGTTACTTGGTTGTCTCTTTCTTTGTTGTGGCAGATATTTATTCCTTGGGTGTCTTGATTTCTTATGTCTAAATATTAAGGAACAATTTACAGTTTTGTGGCCAAAGTTAGAACAGTAGAAACAATATCCATAGAAAAAATCGGTGTACCTAGAAAATGGATGTCTTCTTTGAGCAGGTCGATTTCTTCCATGTTGATGATTTTCTTGAGAAGAGGGTGTATTATTTATTTGTTCTACAGATTCAGTTATGGAACCTTTTTCTTTACTCCTCCTGGGCAGCTGATTATCTTCCTTTGTTTCTATAGGTTTTTTGTTGTCATTGGTTGTAGATTTGACAAACTTGATGGAGTCTTTGTTGCTTGGTTGACCACTACTTGATCCCTCTTCATAACCCAAACCAGTTTTCAACTTTTGATTCCTTTGTTGATTCAGAATGATGGCTAATACTTCTGAGGCTTTGATACTTGACAGATTCTGATGATACAAAGCTTGAAATTTCTCCAACTATTTCCTATTTTTCACTACTTCTTCTTCCAGAGCTTCACATATTGCCTTCTTTTCTGATAACTGTTGTTTCGGAATGTCTTCGATTTTCTTTTCCTCTTATAATTCCACTTTTAGCTGGGCAAAGTCTTCATCGGGTTTTTTACTGCCTTTCTTTAACTGTATCAACAATTGTTTTTGCTTTCTCTTCTTAAGTCTCAGTCTACCAATCTCTTCCAAAGCACTGATCAACTCTCCTTCCAAGTCAACCACAGCTTCTTCATTGTTAGCATCACTTCATGTGCTTTTATTATAATAATACTCTTTGGCCATAAGCATGAATTCATTTACCTTATCTTCACAAGAAGAGTCACTATCTATGTCTTCTGAAGAGTCATCATTGTTTACACATAAACTTTTCTTTTTTCCAAATCTATTAGGTTTGTACTTCTCTTCTCTTTCATAGTTATGGTCCTTATGCTTGTGTGGACACTCAGATGCAAAGTGAACTATATTTCCATAGTTAAAACATTTGAAGGGAAACTTGCCTTGGTACTTGCCTCATCCTTTCTTTAGTCTTCTCACAAATTTTGCTTCAATTTCATCAGCTTCAGAATCCTCATTCTTGTCTGATTTAAATGATGCTTCTCTAGTGGTAGATTTATCTTTAATAATCCTCATTTCATAAGCAATTAGAGTTCCTAGGAGTTTATCAATAGACAGAGTCTTAAGATCATTCAGTTCTTTTATTGCAGAAAATTTTGGATTGAATCTATCAGGCAAAGATCTTAAGATCTTCTGAACTAGTAATACGTCTTCAATCTTCTCACCAAGACCTTTCATGGCATTCACAAGCTCCTCAACTATTAAGAAAAATGTATTAATATCTCATCCTCATTCATCTTTAGTTGTTCAAACTGTAATCTGTAGGTTTGAAGCTTGGCATCCTTTACCTTCTCATTACCTTCATAGTTGCTAATGAGTTTGTCCCACATTGCTTTGGCAGTTTCTAAGTGCATATATTTTACAAATTATGCTTCTGCAAACCCACTCAGAATAGCATTCATAGCCTTAGTGTTGAAGTTGAATTCTAGCTTGTCATCCTTGGAAGCTAATACAACTAGATTTACATAACCAGACTCTACCACATCCCAGACATCTGCACTTAAATCCATTATGTAGGTTCTCATCATAACTTTCCAGAAGCCATATTTTGTTCCATTGAATAGGGGGTCCTTATTGGTTGAAGTTCCTCCATGGCTAGTCATTTTTAAGCTCTAGGATCTACCCTTAAATAAAGGGAAATCTCTATGATACCAATTGTTGGACAACTGAGAGGGGGAGGTGAATCCGTTGTTACCATGCTTAAAAAATTATGCTTATTTTGAACTCTTTACAAATCACTCAATGACAATAACAATAATGCAGGGAGGTAAGCAATAGAATATTCAACATCAATCACACACATGAAATATACAGAGACAGATATTTCCTAAGGAAACCCATAAAGGGAAAAACCTCTTCTTCTTGATATGATACCTAATCTTTATTTTATGTACATTATCATTCTTATGAGAACCAACTCATTGTGAGGCTATCAACTCTGTTCTCCAATATGCAACTTGTTGAGAGCACCAACTCTCTAGTTTCTCTAGCACCCACTAGAAGGAAGCACAAACTCCATGGTTTCTCTAGCGCCCACTAGAAGGAATCACAAACTCCCTAAGTGTTCCAACACCAACTGGATGGAAGCACCAACTTCCAGTCACACAGAAACTGACCTGTATAACAGAGAACAATAGTTCTCCCTTTCACCACCCTACCACCCTGAGTTTTCTAGCTGCAACCAGATGGAAGCTACAACTCCTTGTGTTCAAGCACCCACTTGGAACTCTAAGGAAACCAATCCTACCTAGCACCTCCCTACCACCCTAAAATATAAATCTTTTCCTTTTTCAACTTTATCATATTGACACAACATTTATCTATGGCTTACTAGTCTCATCATTGTTCTTCTACACTACTCTGCTCTGTCTGCATCAGTGTCTCTCTCCTTGTGTATGTTGCACTTTCTGTTCTATTTTTTTATACTCTTTGTGCACCTTCTTCATCCTCCATGCATAATACCTTTGCATGCCCTTCAGTGCATCATTGTTCTACCGTACAGGTTGTTCATTGCAACTCCTCCTCATGCCTGCATAGCTCAACAGCAGAAATACCTTCACTTCTCTATTATGCATGCTTTTCTCACGTTAAGTCATCTCCTGATCATCATGGAAACTCTTCATCTTCCCTGGCGGTTAACTCCATGCGTTCATAATCACTAGGAATTATGTTGAGATTCTTTGCCTTCTCTGGCAGTGTGATTCTTCGTCTACTCTGTCACAGTCGAGCTTATATTCTCTGTTGTAGTCACAGACTTTGACACTTTTCAATCTGTCAATTGTCTCTATGATGAGTCTTCATTCCACTGGAAGTTACCTTGATACTCTTCAGCTTCTCTGGCGATCACCCTCCAGCACCTCGATTTCTCTCGTCAATGCAATCACTTCATTTTGGTAGTTACAGCCAGTCAATTATGGCTTCTTTGGCTTCTAAGCCCCTTCCTTCGCGTGACCACCAGCGGTGACCAAGCACTTATTCAAAAGGCACTTCCTGATTTCTGTCTAGTGAGCATTGGCTCCATTTCACGATATGACCTTGGGCTATGAGCTTCATGTGACCAAGCCGTTGCAGGCACATCCAAAGGTGGTTTATACCAAACTGTTTTTCACCCTGCAATTCACCACGAGCCTCCATGCGTCCTTTATCCAAAAACGTGGTTTCAATTGCGGCCCTCTTACAAAAAATTAAGGCTCGAGCATGTTCTAGCCCCGCAATGGAGCACGGACATCGATCTCATGATCTTGGAGATGCTCTTGAATAGATGGTTCAGATCTATCCTCTCGATTCCATGGACCAGATCTCTCCTTCCTCCATCAACGGTTGAGGTTTCCTTCGTGATCCGAGATCCGTGAGATTCAAATCTCAAACCATGTTGTTGTTGACTGTATATCTTCTGGAATGGAAGATCTACTGACATATGTCCTCTTCAATAAATGGCTCTGCCTTCTTTCCTTTTTCCGCGTGCAATCCTTGGTCTCAGCGATCAGATGACACATGTCCCTCCAAGCCAAAAGACAAGATCGATTTCACCTTTCGGGCTTCAAGAGTTTCGATTCTCAAACTTTGCTTGCTCCTGGAGAATTTCACCTGGAGTCCACGATCCAACAATGTGTTTCCCCCTTAGATCAATGATCGAGATCTCCTTTAGGTCTCCGGACTTAGGAGATTTCAATTCTCAAACTCGTGTTTGCTCTTCCTTTGCTTTTTTCTGGAGTTGACAATCCACTAACGTGTGTCGTCTTTAATCCAATGGCTATCCTCCGCTCAAGGTACTTCGGCCTTCGGGACTTTGGGTCTTTGTGTGAGTATTGGTGGTAAAACTCCTGAAGCAAAACTCTCGGAGTGACATAAATCTTGTGTCACTCGATGATGTGTCATAAGCCGAGCAGTTGCCACGTGTCACTCGGATTTGTGATTTCAAAGTACCTAAAATGTCAAATCAACTTGACACTTGTCATTGTCTGATTGCACCACATGTCCTTGCTGGCATAGTCTGTTGATGTGGTCTGCCACGATCTAATGGTCATTGTTTGATCTCCAGATCCGACGGTTGACGGAACTCTGCATTCCGAGGATTTCAAATCTAAAACTATCTTGAGTGTAAGCTCCTCGCATATCTATATCCAAAGTGAATGATGTTCGTTTGATTAGGATCTTGGATCGATGGCTCGATCTTTTTGTGATGAAACTTTGCTAGCTTATCCTGTCCTTCCACTCGAAATTGATCCGACAACTATGATCAAATCGTGACTTCACATATCGGGTGTTTGAACGTGAGTCATCCCTGACTCTTCCAACTCCCGATATCTGAAATACTCTATATCAACGACCCATACCCCTCTGTGATCCAACAGTCCAAATCTTATCAGGACTTCGCATTTCACAAGTTCCTGCAACTCTTACCTTTGAATTTTCCAGTTCATGAGTCATCGAAATGTTGATCTCTTGCCACTTGTCCTCTAGATACAACGGTTTAGATATTATCATGATTTGTCATTTCGCAGAGTTAGAGGATAGCTCTCGACCTTATCCTCTTCGCAGTTATACTAGATATGATGACTGTTGGTCTTCAACGCTCAGATCCAATGGATCAGATCTTTAATTCTCCTCTGCACTTCCTCTGGTCATTAGACTCTAATCTAACGGACATCGGGTATTCGGAATTGGTGATCCAATGGCCATTGTCGCTCCTCCTTCTGAGATTGGGATTTATCAAATCTCTAAGTGTCAAAGGCCATGACCTTTGATCCTTCTGTGAACCTTGATGTATGGGATCTCGTCTGCGCATCTCAGAATGCTATCTCTCCTGAGCTTTGATCTCTGCATATTGTTTTCTTCTTAACCTGAGCTTATGTTGTTCTTGTTTCGACATCGATGCACACTCTGATCTTGCCATAAATGACAAGCACACTCTACCTGTAAACATGCCATCATTGTTGATGTTCTTACCTATATACATGTCATCGTTGTTGCTTTTCTTGCCATCAATGACAAGCACAATCTACCTGTAAACATGCCAACACATTTTTTGGGTACTCAGTCATAGTAAGAGGCATTTTCATTTTAGTTACAAAATAAATTATTTCACGAGAAACAAATTTATCTATGAAAGGTGAAATTTTGTTTGAGCAACGGACTATGGCCAATAAAACATGTTTGGATTTTCTAGTGGCCAGTGAGATTGTTGAATGCACTAGAAAAGGGGTAAGTGGGAATATTTGAGCCAACCGTCTAGAATTACCTACTATTATCCAAAAAAATCTCACTTGTGAGGACTGACATAGTGTACTTTATGTATACCATTTTAAAAAATAAAATCCCATCTACGACACCATTGTCTTATCAATGTTCCTTTCTTTTTTCTCATAACTCTACAGTGAATGAAAAGAGTGAAAAGGAAACATCGACATCCTGGGGAATCTTATCTCACCATGGAATTATCAAGTTATTAGTTATGGATGCTCTTTCTCAGCATGGTTGGACTTGGGAACAATTTGTTGTTGGATATGGACTAGAGAAAGTAGCAAAAAGGGATCAAGAAGAGGTAGAAAATGAATATTTGGTTGAAGAAACAATCCATAGCTAATATGAGGTCATAGAATTTGATAGCTCCATTAAATAGGTAACCCCCCTTGTGAGCCAAAAATGGGGAAAGGAAAACATGGTTTCTGTACAGAATAGATTCAAGCACAAAAGAACTAGGGAAAGCATTGTTGAAGAACTCGTAGCTAAAAAATAAGTTGTCATAAAAACTTGACTTGGTAAGAAGAAGAGAAGAACTAACTAGGGAAATAGAAGTTGTAGCTACAACATAAATTCAACTCGATAAGAAGAAGAGAATACCTAGGGAAAGCATTTCTATAGAAGCATCTACCACAAAAACTCAACCTGGTAAGAAAAAAGAGAGAATTAACAAACTATTTGGTAATCATTTTCATATGAAGTATATCAAAAAAAGTAGGACTTCTTATTTTGAGTTGTTGAAGATCAATAGGAAATTGATATGGATGAATAAGTGGTTATGTCAGAAACCGATTGTTTCCCAGAATGAAATAGAAAATCTTATTCCCAAACTCATCATGGATACTTTGATCTAGAATATAGAGTAATTTATTGAAATATGGCAGAGATTATATAGCATGATAAAATCAAAACATCCACCATATGCTCCACATGAAGGTGGTGGTTAATGACATGGAAATAGGGTTTGAAAATGTTTCTATGGATTTTGTTGGAATTTATATTTGCTACAGAACATGATGAAGTTGAATATTTTATATAAATTGTCAAAGTTGAAATTGATACAAACCCCATGGAATATATTCAAGAAGAAACTTCACTTGAGGACTTGACAGAGGTTATAGAAGTTATAGCAGGAAAAACCAAGGAGATTGTACATGAGTATTAGACCATTGTTGTATAAGTTCCAATAGAAGCTCAAATAGATGATGTGCCAATAAAATGGGGATATCCTACATGAAATTATACATGAGGATGTGATATAGGAGGAAGTATGATCTGGATTATTTTCGGCATGAAATGAGAGCGGAGATATAATAAATAAATGCACAGAGATATTGCAGATATTCAATAATATAACAGAAATGTATCAGATATGAAACCATAAACATAGATATACACTAATACATGATTTCTATTAATCAAAGAAATGTACAGAGACTGTAAAACTACAGAGTGAAAGACTCGCTAGAATGGTGGCAGCTTATCTCTGAGAAGAGATGTGAAGCCTACTTGCATTCGCAAGAAGATCATTACAATGAGGCTCTGAAAGACTTTTTACAATAAATGGGAATGCCAAAATTCCTAGACATCCAAAAACCTAACCCTAGGAGATGAAGCACCAAAAGTCATGTGGGCCCCATTTGGGTAAGTTAGTACATCAACTTCTCGGGGTCGTAACTTTTGCATACGATCTCCGTTTTAGGCATATGATAGCTCGTTGGAAATTTATTGTCGAGGAGATTCATTTTGGGGGATAAATCATGCATTTGGATATCAATAAGAACCTATATCTAGAAAAACCTTCATTTAGGCCTCAAAATGGCCCCGGAAGTTAAAACCTGCTAAAAATAGTAAATTGCCAAAAATGTCAGAAAGCTATTTTGAGCCAGTTGGAAAAGGTGGGTGGCCACCGATATCCACCTGGATCAATCCTCCCTCCTTAGGAAGAAATGGTCTCCATTACGTTGAGTTCCCGGGGGAGAAGGAAAAGCGTTTTTTGAATCTGCATCTTGGTGAGTTGCTTGTCTTGCTGGAGACGTCGCGCTACTCAGTTTGTGGAAGTCTATCACGAACCTGTTGAGGTTGAGGTTGTTCAACAAGTTGAGATACATGAGAGGACAGTGTGCAGAAGGAATCTTTATGCTTTTCTGCAACCTTGTCAACCTGCTTATGTTGGATAGAAGGTGCTTGGGGCAAGGTTGTAGTGGTTGCAGTATAATTGTGTTCTCCTTTTGAACAGATTGTGAAGAAGCTGAATTTTGCAGTATGAGATACTACCTTGTGACACTTTTTAGGTGGAACAGTAGTCAGAACTACCTCTGGTATTCTGCAGAGATGATCCCCCAAAGTAACAATGACACTACGGGGTCAAGACACATAAATAGCATGGCGTCTCCACATATATGGTTGGCCCAAGAGCACATCACAGACATCTAAGGGGGAAACATCACATAATACCTCATCCTTGAAGGGTTGGATGTCATATGATAATCGACACTGTTGGCTGACACGGAGATCTGATCCTTGGCGAAGCCACCCAATGTTGTATGGTTACGGGTGTGGTGTTGTCGACAATCCCAACTGTTTGATGACCTCTGCTGAGATGAGGTTCTTTTGGCTTCCGCTATCAACAATAAAATGTAGTGGGGTCCCATTCAACCACATCTTTGAATGAAAAAGGTGCTCCCCCTCTTCAGGATCTATTGGTTCTTCTGGTTGAATTACTGCGGTAGCGACAATAGCAGTGGGGTCCACGTCAATGATCTGTCCTTTACCATTATTTTCATAATCATTTTCTGAATCAGGGTTCGGCTCTTTGTCTTTGATCTCGGACAATAATGACTGTTTTGAGTGACATTCATCGATGTTGTTCCAGGGGATTTTGTGGAACTCGCACCATTTTCTGGTGTCCTTCTTTGTCTTCCCATGACCCTTCTTTTCCTGTGTCTTGGAATGGTTTTTGGGAGACTGTTTGTTAGGTTTGTCTTTGTCATACTTTGGTTGTTGTGGATTTGCAGACCCGAACTCCTATTTGTTCTAGTGCTTAAATTTCTGCTCGATTTTAACAGCATATCGATAAGCAACATCGAGTGATGATATGTCCAGAAAATCCATTTCAGTTTGGATGTATCTATGTAGAGCCCCACGGTATTTCAGAACCAAATGTCATTCAGAGTCTTTGATACCCAGCTTGGTGTGCAAGGTATGGAAGGTATTGGTGAAATTTGGAATTGTTTGGCCCCTCTCTTGTCGCAGTGTGGTCCATCTCATGTACTGGTCCTCATAGTTGCCAACAAGGTAATATTGTTCATTTACCGCATCCACAAAAAAATCCCAAGTGGGATCGGCCCCATATATTCCAGACTCCTCTATGGAACTCTTCTCCTGGTAAGTTTCCCACCAATGTTTGACATGGGGGAGAGCCTTAAGGAGTGTGAAGGTGATGTTTTCCTTGTCGGAAAAATTATGAACAAAGAAATAACCTTCTAGCATATTTAACCATTTATCTAGGGCATCTGCATCTATTTGACCTTCAAATACGAGAATATCAAAATTAACCTGTACCTTGAAAGGTGAGGTGCCTCCAAAGTGGTTGCTTGATGAAGATGCACCTGATGCTATCGGGAGGTGTTAAAGTATGTGGGAAAAATTCTCCATCATTTTGTCCCTCTGTCGCGTGAGAGCTTGCTCAAGCAACAAACTGATAGGATCGTCTTCTCTGTCGTTTTTATTTTCTTCCACCATTGAGGGTTTCTTGGGTGTGCTAGAGTGATTTTCCTCAAGAGAGACAAGCTCGAGACCCAACTTTCTATACTCATACCTCGTCGGGGACATGCACTGAAAAATGATCAAGAGCAGCATGCTCTGATACCACTGATTCGGATTATTTTCGGCACGAAATGAGAGTGGAGATATAATAAGGAAATGCACAGAGATATTGCAGATATTCAATAATATAACAGAAATGTATCAGAGATGAAACCATAAACACAGATATACAGTAATACACGATTTCTATTAATCAAAGAAATGTACAGAGACTGTAAAAATACAGAGTGAAAGAT
>ML784826.1:658793-669887 GCA_009831015.1 Picea engelmannii
TACACCAAGAATATAATTCTGCGGTATTCATTAGTGTTAGCAAAAAGGTTGCAGCCCAAGTTTATTTAAAAGTAGGAAGCTTCTGGTACCTGGTGTGGCTCATAATATTTCCATATATGTACCTTGCCATATCCAACCATGTCTTGGTCTCATACATGACTAGATTTCTTGCATTCATTCTTGTAACAAGTTCTTATCTTTTAATTCTTTGGTTATTACCCCATAACCAAATTCACATGACATTCTACTATGTCGATGTGTGCATTCAAAATCTTAAAAGCTTTGAATTAACACAGGCCTACAGCCTTTACCACATCTGGTGGTATGCATTCAAATAATATAATCATGTGATTTAATAACATAGCTCTGGCTGAGGAAATTCTTACCATAATTTCCTTTCAACAATTATGCAAAAAAAGTGATAAAACTCATACCTGCATGACTGCCATTAAAAATTATACTACCTGAATATCTGATACCAATAGAAGCTTTCATGCTTCTTTTATCAGACTTATAACCAGCTCTTCAGCTCTCTGTTGCTTCCTTCATGAGGTAGCAAAATTACCAACAACACCTGTGACATGCAAGCATTCTTTCCTTGGGCTAGCCAAACAAGCTATAACATACTTGCTGCCACAAATTGCAGCAACTTATTTCTCCCTATGACCCTTTTTCTTGCGGATCCCAGAAGCATTCAATTCTTCCAGGATTCCTACAAGTTTCTCCTACATGGCCACTGGCTATGACCACGCACCTATCCAAAAAGCGTTTCAATATTTTGTGTATCGGGTGTTTCAATATGAGTCACCCTCGACTCTCTCTATCCCCGAAATCTGAAACAAGAGTCTAGCGCATCCTATCTCTTCCTTTAACTTCCATCGGTGTGACCTCTAGCGAAATTCAAGGATTATCTCTCCTCCTTTCTCCCGAGGTCCAATCTCCCGAACCCCTGTTGCCTCAGATCAAAGGTCCACAGTTTTTCAGGTTTGACAGTTCCGGTCAATTCCTCACGAATCGACAATTCGCGTTTCAGGGTTTCGAAAAACATTTTCCTTTTCTTTTCTTTCGGTCTCTAGTTTTCCGAAATCTACGTGAGTCAGATACAATAACCACTTGATGCAGGCGCGAGGCTACCACCTCACCTTTCCCTCTCTCCAGATCACTCGCTCAGTTCATATTCATGAGCTGAAGCAGCTCATTGGACTCCCTTCTGGAATCTCAGTTGAAAACCCGATCCACAGGTCCTTCTTTCCCTATTACGGCCTCTGCACGTACCTATGACTTTTCCCCGATTCAGACTTTAGGTTTCGGGGTTTCGTGATCCCCGATGACAAGATTTCATGTCCTCTCGAACTCCCGATCTCTGATGAGACAATTCGCCGATATGGACCTTTATGCATTAGCCCTCCTGGCTAAATTCTTGGCCCACGTGACCACTAATTCACAAGATCACGGCCTTGTCTCCTTTCGGGGTTTCAGACTTTTCAATTTCAAAATGCAAGGGATTCCTATCTTCAGGATCCGTGAAATGTCGATCCCCAACTTTGTGCGTTTTCTTGACATGCATCCCAGATGAATGAACGGTCCAGATTAAACCTCGGACTTTGCCCAATGCCAAGTCAAACTGTTCCCTTATGTGAGTCTCGATGGCCAATTTCCCGGTTGGGATAATCACGTGACACGCGTCCTTCCTCAGATCCACGGCTAAAATCCTTTCGTTGTTTCATGACTCAAAAGGGCCTCAGACTCTTTCTTTCCAAATCTCTGATATGCCGATGGGATCCAGATCTCACCCACGTGTCCCAACTAACAGACGGCTCAGATCAGTTCCGGGAAATTTTCCCATGGAAATTCCCGATCTCTTGTCCACAGAACTCCCGATTTGCCGAGTCCCAAAACTCTGATGGAGTCTTCCCTTTTCGGGACTTTCCTGAGATCTTAGATCTCACCATGCATACCCTCAATATGGACAGTCCTAATCGCCTCTCGCGATTTTGCGACTTCTGTTGTTCCAGAAGTCTTGCCCTCAGGATTCGCGATCTGTCGAATCCCGATGTGTCGATGGACTCTCTCCTTTTGGGACTTCCCCCGATGGCCTGGATCTCCGCCACATGTTCCCAATAGATGGATGACCCTAATCCAACCTCACTATTTCAAGATTTTTGATGCCCTGATGAAAAAAATCCTCTGTCAACTCAAAACCCCGGTAGCCTATATACCGACGAGCCACTCGATCTCTGCCATGTGTCTCAACTAATGGATGGCTCCGATCCATTTCGGGATTTTCACCATGAAAATTCCCGATCTCATGTCATCGTGACTCCCGATTTCACGAATGTCGATATCCCAATGGCCACGCCTCTCATCAGGACTTTGCCTCTACTTTTCATGAAGGCTTTAACCCCCATGCAACTCTCGACAAATCCGATGGTTGTCGGGTCTCTGGATCAAGATCCAATGGTCCAGTTCTGTTCTTCCTGTGCTTGCGCTCCTCCTGCTACTCCTTGGATGTGAAAACCAATGGTCCAGATCTCCTTCTTTCGTCGATCTGACGACTATTTTTCTCCCTCCTAAGCTTGCACTCTTTCTTCCCGGCCTTGGAAGAATTCCAAGTCCTCAAAGGTATTGACCTTTTCTTGTTTCTCCTCTGCGAGCTCCATGAATTTGAGTCCTCGCCTGCGCTCTCAATGACGATGTTCCTCCTAAGATTATCCTTGAATCCCCAAGGGATTCTTTGACTTATGCGCCTCTACAGAGTCTTCACATGCACACAAAGGTGCTATCCATCTTGAGCTTTCATGTAGCTTTGACCTCCACAAAAACTTGATTCTTTTTCTTTCCTTTCTCCCACAGATGGAGAATTTGACGCCCTCTTGGTTGTCCTCCTGCTCAAGCAACCTCCTTTTGAGCCTTCAAGGTGTTCAGCAACCCTGTGAAGATCCTTCAGTGGATTCTTCCTATAAGTTCCAGAACTCAAAAAGTTCTCTTCTCTTACTGTGCCTGTCTACACAATGTCTCAATGCCCACCTGGCAGAGTATCTTTTCATAGAACGTTCAGAAGTTCTGTCCTGTGTGCACTCCTTGCACCTGCTCCATGCCCACTTGGCAGAGCTCTCAGAATCCCCTAGTGATTCTGGTTCTTCTTGAACTCACAGCAGATTTCTTCCTCAGCACCATTGTGCATATGCTCAATGCCCACTTGGCAGAGCGTCAAGAATCCTCAGTGATTCTGACTTCTTAAGAACTCACAGCAGAGTTCTTCCCAATGCACCACTATGCATATGCTCAATGCCGATTTGGTATAGATTCACAAAACTCCTTAGAGATTCTGTCTGCAACTGTGTTTCTCATACGCAGCCTTCCCTCCTGAGGTGTTCAGCAACCTCAAGGTCTTCTCCCTTTGAGTTTTTTATTTCAGCTGTGTGCCCACCTGGCACGTCTTTGTCTGAATCCGCAGAGTTCAGATATGCAACTTCTATGCATGGCTATCAAAACCCGCAGTGTTCTGTCACACCCTCCTAATATGAAGCCTCAAAGACCTCTCAAGCCTAAAACCAAATCAACTCTTGGAAATGCACAACCACATCTACAGCATAAATTCACAGCATAAAATAGAACACACCAAGACATTCATTCAACACAGAAATACATGCAGGTAAAACTGCTTCTGTTTGTATTAATAAAATGCCTCTTTACAAAGGTGTTCCTGAGCTCAGACTTTAACAGAGTCTCAGCTCCTTCTCTCCACTGCTCTCTACTTGCAGACTCTCTCCTATGCTCCCACACACTTCTGGTGTGGAGTCCTCTCTCCATGTGGACTTATGCCACACTAGCTGCGGTCTCATAATGTCGCTATACCTCCTGAGCTTAAAAACTCATCTAGCAACTCCTTGACACTTTGGAGAAAACCAGGGTCTGAAATTGGCCTTCCAGACCCAATTTCCCCTCGCATTCTCGGTCCAAAGACCACTCCACTGGCCCATCTAGGCTCAGTGTCGAAACCTTGGCTCTGATACCAAATTGTAGTGTACCTTTTTGCTTACCAAGGCTTTTAACGCACTATATAACACTCTGTACACACTTACGTTGGATTTACATAACACATACAATCCAGTATATACTCCACATGCATTTAACAATTAAACACATTCAACATAGAGTATTCATATGAATTACTGCCATAATCAGCAAGCAATTAGCTTTTCATATTAATTCATATACACAGCAGAAAACATGACACATAATATATACAGCACAGTCATGCCAAAATGTGATAAGAACATAGTTAGATACTTATCTTGTGACAGTGGTGAAGTCCACCAACCAAGTGTAGGCCTTCCACGAACCTCCCAGCCTTAGACCACACTACTCATCATCTCAACAGTGGGTCACCCCCGAGCTGGGACTGAGCTCCACCCCAAGGCAAGGAATCCTAGGCTAAGCTGAGGTTACAGGGAAAACAACACAGAAATATATGGAAGGATTCTTCCCAAAGATGCCATCTTACGCCCACTACTACCAGACTCTCATTCCCCACATGCATGTTCTGCCCAGGGAGTATACACCTTCACATGCATAGTCCATTGGTGCCTACCTCCCTCTCTGGGTCTCGGCAACAGGCCGGATCAAGAAGTCTCAGAGCCTGTAGCTGGTGCTGGGCACTCTCTGGAAGAAACCACTTCCCAGCAAACTCTTTCACCTGGGATGAGTTTCTCACAGGCCTGACAACCTGCCTCTTCCAACCACAGTCACCTCCCTCACCAGAAGATAGGTCATACACAAGCTCAGCATAAGGCTTACTCTGGCCAGTATGCCATGCGCAGTCCAGCACTGTGTGGCCACAACAACCAATTGGGAAAAACATACATGCGCTTCCCAAACGGGTTCAGAAATCACGGGATAGTCTCACGGTTTTGGTTTCGGGATTGTACGAGGGGTGCAAAGATACCGCGCACAAGTTCCAACTGCTCAGACTGAGGATGTACCGACTATCTCTCAAATCCACATAGGATTTTTACCACCTTCAGGGTTATACCAGGGTATTCTTGCAGAGATCGATGGGTTCACGCTCAGATGATCCGGTATACTGGAAACGCCCCCCCCCCACGGCTTACCTCATCCATTTTATTTTCATGCATCAGGGTGGACACTTGTCACCCCTGGAACTGGATGCGTTCCACCAGCACGCGTTCCTCCCACCATTTGGGAATTCACATGTCCTTCCAAAAGGACTTAGGATAAAGACATAAAATGCACAAATATTTTTGAATAATAATAAAATATTATCCTCAGGCTTAAGCCCTCTAGGCTTAGCCCCTAGGCTCAATACTTATCCCTTTTCCCACCTTCTAGCCCCTAATTCCTTGCCCACTCTGTGGACGCTCATTCCCCCTTCACTCATTCATCGTAGTCGGTCTGCACCTGGCGATGTTTATATTTTATTAATTTTTCTGCATACATACAAGTACAACAACAGGCTCCTGGACTTCAAACACTTAGGCTTCCTGGCCTAACAAACACATAAGCCTACCTGCTTATACAAAACTTGGCTCACCAGCCTATAGAACATGTTTACAATTCATTTCATATATCATGATTTGCAACGGGGCTCAGCCTTGGGGACACTATAGAGGCTATCACCTCTATTATGAAATCTACAACTTGCTAAGAGCACCAACTCTTTGGTTTCTCTAGCACCCACTAGAAGGAAACACCAACTCCATGGTTTCTCTAACACCCACTAGAAGGAAGCACAAATTCCATGGTTTCTCTAGCACCCACTAGAAGGAAGCACAAACTCCCTAAGTGTTCCAACACCAACTAGATGGAAGCACCAACTTCCAATCACACAGGAACCAACCTGTATAACAGAGAACAATAGTTCTCCCTTGCACCACCCTACCACCCTGATTTTTCTGGCTGCAACCAGATGGAAGTTAAAACTCCTTGTGTTCAAGCACCCACTTGGAACTCTGAGGACACCAATCCTCCCTAGAACCTCCCTACCACCCTAAAATATAAATCTTTTCCTTTTTCAACTTTATCATATTGACATAGCATTTATCTATGGCTTACCAGTCTCATCATTGTTCTTCTACATTGCTCTGCTCTACCTGCATCAGTGTTTCTCTCCTTGTGTATGTTGTGCTTTCTGTTCTATTTTTTTATACTCTTTGTGCACCTTCTTCATCCTTCATGCACAATACCTCTACATGCCCGTCACTGTGTCATTGTTCTTCCCTATAGGTTGTTCATTGCAGCTCCTCCTCATGCCTGCATAGCTCGATAGCAGGAATACCTTCACTTCTCTATTTTGCATGCTTTTCTCACATCAAGTCATCTCCTGATCATCATGGCAACTCTTCATCTTCCCTGGAGGTTAGCTCCATGCATTCATAATCACTAGGCGTTATGTTCATATTCTTTGCCTTCTTTGGCAATGTGACTCTTCGTCTACTCTATCAAAGTCAAGCTTATCCTCTTTGTTGCCGTTATAGACTTTGACACTTTTTAATCTATTAATTTTCTCTATGATGAGTCTTCATTCCACTGGTAATTACCTTGAGACTCTTCAGCTTCTCTAGCGATCAACCTCTATCTCCTCGAGTTCTCTCGTCGATGAAATCACTTCGGTTTGGCAGTTACAGCCAATCAATTATGGCTTCTTTGGCTTCTAAGCCCCTCCCTTCACGTGACCACCGGCGGTGACCAAGCGCTTATTCAAAAGGTGCTTCCTGATTTCTGTCTAGTGAGCATTGGCTCCATTTCACGATATGACCTTGGGCTATGAGCTTCATGTAACCAAGCGGTTGTGGGCACATCCAAAGGTGGTTTATACCAAACTGTGTTTCTCCCTGCAATTCACCACGAGCCTCCACATGTCCTTTAACCAAAACCGTGGTTTTGATTGTGGCCCTCTTGTGAAAAATTAAGGCTCAAGCATGTTCTGGCCCCACAATGGAGCACGGCCATCGATCTTATGATCTTGATGGTGCTCTTGAAAATACATTTCAGATTTGTCCTCTCGAGTCCACGGACCAGATCTCTCCTTCCTCCATCAATGGATGAGGTTTCCTTCGTGATCCGAGATCCGTGAGATTCAAATCTCAAACCATGTTGTTGTTGACTAGATATCTTCTAGAATGGAATATATTCTGACATATGTCCTCTTTAATCGATGGCTCTACCTTATTTCCTTTGTCCACGTGAAATCCTTGGTCTCAACGATTAGATGACAAGTGTCCCTCCAAGCCAACAGACGAGATCGATTTTGCCTTTCGGGCTTCGGGAGTTTCGATTCTCAAACTCTTCTTTCTCCTGGAGAATTTCACCCAGAGTCCACGATCCAATGACATGTGTCCCCCTCGGATCAATGGTCAAGATCTCCTTTAGGTCTCCAGACTTCAGAGATTTCAATTCTCAAACTCTTGTTTTCTCTTCCTTTGATTTTTTCTGGAGTTGAGAATCCACTAACACATGTCTTCTTTAATCCAATGGCTATCCTTCGCTCAAGGTACTTTGGCCTTCGGGACATCGGGTCTTTGTGCGAGTATTGGTGGTAAAACTCCTGAAGAAAAACTCTCAGAGTGACGTAAATCTTGCATCACTCGATGACGTGTCATGAGCCGAGAAGCTGCCACATGTCACTCGAATTTATGATTTCAAAGTACCTGAAATGTTGAATCAACTTGACACTTGTCATTGTCTGATTGTGCCACATGTCCTTGATGATGCAGTATTTTGACATGGTCTACCATGATCTAATGGTCATTATCTGATCTCCAGAGCCAACGGTTGATGGAACTCTACATTTCGAGGATTTCAAATATAAAACTTTCCTAAGTGTAAGCTCATCGCATCTCTATATCCGAAGTGAATGATGTTCGTTTGATCGGGATCTTGGATCGATAGCTCGATATTTCTATGATGCAACTTTGCTAGCTTATCCTATCCTTCCACTTGAAATTGATCTGACGGTTGTGATCAAATCATGACTTCACGTGTCGGGTGTTTGAACGTGAGTCAGCCCTGACTCTTCCAACTCCTGATATCCGAAGGACTCTAGATCAATGGCCCATAGCCCTCTGTGATCCAATGGTCCAGATATTATCATAACTTCATGTTTTGCGAGCTCCTGCAACTCTTACCTTTGACTTTTCTAGTTCGTGAGTCATCGAAATGTTGATCTCTCGCCACGTGTCCTCTAGATCCAATGGTTTAGATATTATCACGATTTGTCATTTCGTGGAGTTGGAGGATATCTCTCGGTCTTATCCTCTTCACAGTTATACTAGATCTAACAGTTGTTGGTCCTCAACACTCAGATCTTTAATTCTCCTCTGCACTTCCTCTGGTCACTAGACTCTGATCTAATGGACATCGGGTATTCGGGATTGGTGATCCAATGGCCACTATCGCTCCTCCTTCTAAGATTTGGATTTCTCAAATCTCTAAGTGTCAAAGGCCATGACCTTTGATCCTTCTGCAAACCTTGATGTATGGGATCTCATATGTGTATCTCAGAACACTATCTCTCTTGAGCTTTGATCTCTGCATATCGTTTGCTTCTTCACCTGAGCTTTGATCTCTGCATATCGTTTGCTTCTTCACCTGAGCTTTGATCTCTGCATATCGTTTGCTTCTTCACCTGACCTTATGTTGTTCCTATTTTGACATCGATGCACACTTTGATCTTTCCATCAATGACAAGCACACTCTTCCTGTAAACATGTCATCATTGCTACTTTTCTTGCCATCAATGACAAGCACACTCTACTTATAAACATGCCAACACATGTTTTGGGTACTCAGTCATAGTAACAGGCATTTTCATTTTAGTTACAAAATAAATTATTTCACGGGAAACAAAGCTATCTATGAAAGGTGAAATTTTGTTTAAGCGACAGACTATGGGCAATAACACATTTTTGGATTTTCTAGTGGCCAGTGAGATTGTTGAATGCACTAGAAAAGGGGTAAGTGGGAATATTTGATCCAACCATCTAGAATTACCTACTATTATCCAAAAACATCTCACTTGTGAGGACTGACCTAGTGTACTTTATGTATACCATTTTAAAAAATAAAATCCCATCTATGGCACCATTGTCTTATCAGTGTTCCTTTCTTTTTTCTCATAACTCTACAGTGAATGGAAAGAGTGAAAAGGCAAGATTGACATCATGAGGGATCTTATCTCACGTTGGAATTATCAAATTATTAGTTATGGATGCTCTTTCTCAGCATGGTTGGACTTGGGAACAATTTGTTGTTGGATATGGACTAGAGAAAGTAGAAGAAAAGGGTCAAGAAGAGGTATCAAATGAATATTTGGTTGAAGAAACAAGCCATAGCTAATATGAGGTCATAGAATTTGATAGCTCCATTAAATAGGTAACCCCCCTTGTGAGCCAAAAATGGGGAAAGGAAAACATGGTTTCTGTACATAATAGATTCAAGCACAAAAGAACTAGGGAAAGCATTGTTGAAGAAGTCGTAGCTAAAAAAGAAGTTGTCATAAAAACTTGACTTGGTAAGAAGAAGAGAAGAACTAACTAAGGAAATAGAAGTTGTAGCTACAACATAAATTCAACTTGATAAGAAGAAGAGAATACCTAAGGAAAGCATTTCTATAGAAGCATCTACCACAAAAACTCAACCTGGTAAGAAAAAGGGGAGAATTAACAAACTATTTGGTAATCATTTTCATATGAAGTATATCAAAAAAAGTAGGACTTCTTATTTTGAGTTGTTGAAGATCAATAGGAAATTGATATGGATGAATAAGTGGTTATGTTAGAAACCAATTGTTTCCCAGAATGAAATAGAACATCTTATTCCCAAACTCATCATGGATACTTTGATCCAGGATATAGAGTAATTTATTGAAATATAGCAGAGATTATATAGCATGATAAAATCAAAACATCCACCATATGCTCCACATGAAGGTGGTGGTTAATGACATGGAAATAGGGTTTGAAAATGTTGCTATGGATTTCGTTGGAATTGATATTTTCTACAGAACATGATGAAGTTGAAGATTTTATATAAATTTTCAAAGTTGAAATTGATATAGACCCCATGGAAGATATTCAAGAAGAAACTTCACTTGAGGACTTGACAGAGGTTATGAAAGTTATAGCAGGAAAAACCAAGGAGATTGTACATGAGTATTAGACCATTGTTGTAGAAGTTCCAATAGAAGCTCAAATAGATGATGTGCCAATAAAATGGGGATATCCTACATGAAAGTGTACATGAGGATGTGATATAGGAGGAAGTAGTAGTCGAATTATATGTTATGTTGCAAAATGTTATACTTCAAGCCTTAGAAACATAGTCATTTGAGATTATTCAGTTAAGTGCTAAAGTGGAAAACTAGAGGAATATTTCTATTCCATTAGGCCAAGGTGTGATATCATTACAAACACACCATCAAGCTATTCATAATCTTCAAGAGTACTGGATTGAACTCTATTCTAAAACAAGGGAAAGATGTGAATATTTATGGAGAGAACAACAAACTATGCAAGAATCCTTGAGAGATGCTCATCAATTGAAATTAGATAAATAGAAGATGTGTCATTTGGCCTATGAATATCTTTCCTAGAAATCATCTTCTCTTGTATATGTTTTTTTCTTAAAGGAGCAATGGCTATCTTTCCATCTCCATTCCTTGGTTGTGGGCAAGTCTTGTAATATCCTCACAACTAATGATTTTTATAAATTGTATAATGTTTGTGATGAAGAGGATAAAATTTTAGTATGTGAACTATATCAACATGAATACCTAGTGGGTGCTCAAAGGAAATGGAACCCTAATCCCTTCCAGTTGGTGTTGGAGAATTAGGAAGTTGGTGCTTCCTATGAATGTATTATTTATGTATATAAGAAAGCATTATATGGTTTTCTCCCATTTTGGTTTCCACGTAAATTTTGGTGTATTTTGTATCTGATGTCATATTGTTGGATTGTGCTACTTATGGTTATATGCTCATGATATATTGAATGCAATAATAAATGATATGTTGTTGATAAAGTTGAATATTATATATTGTGATTGAAAATGGTTAAAAGTGCTCATACCGATCC
>ML784826.1:669924-690902 GCA_009831015.1 Picea engelmannii
ATTCCAACAACTAGCAGAGGTTGGTGACTTGTTCTTCTTACTCTGACTCTTCCTATTCCTTTTATACTTCTGCTTACTAGTAGCTATAATTTCACCAGAAGAGGAATAAGGAGGAGGGGTATACTTCGTTAATGTAAAATTTAAAGAATCCATTCGATTCCCATGACATAAGGTGCTTATCTTAGAAGCATCAAGAAAATTTGGGACATTCAAAGTGGTCCACAATTGTTGATTTAAAATACTTTTTTACAGTCTTAAGATCAACCTCACGAGGATATAAATCCCCCTGCATTTTTAAAGAGGTGGTACTCCTCTTGTTCTTATAATTCCATGAAATGGAATAAAACAAAGCCTAAGAAGGACCAAACTTAATATTTACATTCACATTCAAAAGAAGAACACCACTTGAGATTGGAACCAGGTGTTTTAAAAGAAACTCATATGTACAATATTTACAACATAAATATATAAGATGCACATAAAACGATAAGGGATTAAGATATCCATCACAACATTCATCAGAATAGTGAAAAATATCCACGAATAGAGAGAACAGAAAATGGAGTGCAATTAGAAGAGAACTTTAAATTATCATTCCATACAGCTCCAAAAATATTATGATAGAAAAAACATTTGGAAACTCAAGTTTGAAATTAAAGTCTTTGAGAATAAAGTAATGTAATATCCCAAGTAGCTCTCTTGGAGTCTCAAAATAATAATGACTCCTTAAATACAAAGGTAAATTTCTTTAAAGAAAATAAAATGCATCTGCACTTCAAATAGGACTGGGATAGGGATCCCGTAAACCATAAAGTGAAAATACCTAGAAGATAAAAGAAGGAAATCCGAGAATCAACCTAAATCTCATAGAATATCAAGAAGACAAAGGAAGTATGACAAATGATTGTAGCAAAAATAGACGTAGAGAAAATTGAAAGGGTAAAGTTAATGTTCGACACACTGTGATGTAGATATCTCATAACCTTTACTTGCTTGCAACTATTTCTTCTATAGGTGTATGTTGTGGTTTAGGTGGCATAATCGTGTAACTGTTGCTTGATTTTTTGGTTCGGTAATCTTGATTAACGCATTTTTCAGCCACTCCTCAATGTACTCCCTCAACGGTGCCACAGTAATTTCATGCTTAGTTTTAATTTCAAACAGTTGGTTTTCAAATTCCCTCAAATATAGATCGGATTGATGCAATGTGTCTTCCACTTCATCATTCGTGTTAATATACCGAACTAACCATTTTTTAACTTCCTCTTCAAAAAATTCTGTAGTTTCGGTATATTCATTAGGCCAAGCAACTTTTAATGAACTGAGTTGTCATGTTAAATATTCTTTGGTCAAGATCATGGTATCCATTAATAAATTGGGACCATTAAATTCTTTGGTAAGACTAACAAGTTTAGGAAATAAATCAATTTTTTTAATTCTTAAGACATCAGTTTCATTTATTATTTCTCTTAATTCCTTGATTATCCTTAGCTAGCATGCATTGATCTATTTCATACGATAAGGCGAAGGAATTTGTTGTTCCTTCCTTTGGGATTTGTTTACTCTTGAAACTTTGGTTGAAAATGTGTTTACAACTTCCTTAAAAAATCCTTCATCGTTTTCGAAATCCTTCTGCAAGTATTCTTTGAAATTTTGTATTCTCGACGAAAAGCTAGAAATAATTTGGGCAAGCTCCCAAATCTCTTGAATTATATCAATTATCTTTTGTATGGCATCGCCAACATATTTTCATACAGCTTGGGATATTTGATTTTATTAAATTCTACCACATACTTCCTTGATAACTCAATCAATCATAGATCATTCTTTCAATATCATCGAATTACATGAGATTTGGATTTATTTCGACCATTAATCGATGTGTTATGCATTAATAATGACATTATTCTTATATGATGGGTGGTTGACATGGAGGGGATAATAAATATGATGGGAAGTGGTGATGTGATATTATGGCAAATGGAAAATGTTAAGTATGAAGGTGAAAAATGATGTATGTGGAGTGTGAAATGTATAACACGGAAATGTGGAGTTGCGGACTTGCGGACCTATAAGGTTGTGAATGTGACTATGGGAAAGGGTGAAGATGTCCACATTGGATTGAAAATATGGTTAACTATTTAATAAGGATGTGTACTTGTGGACCTAAGAACTCAAGTAAAAGACTATGGGAAACGTGTAATTTTGCATCCGTCTTGGTTAAAAATTGACTAAGTATCAAAAAAAATTGGAAAAGGGAAAAAGGAGCAATGCATTTTAGTGAGTGCGGGGTTGCAAACCTGAGCATTCAAGAAAGTTTTGACTAATGGCATACAACTTTGTATCCACTTTTTCGAAAAGTGACTAAGTATGAAAGGTGAAAGTGAATTAAGAGATACAAGGATATAAAAGGTAAGAAATGGGTGAATGTGGACCTAAGGTATGATGGACCTACAAACTTGTGAATTTGAGATTTGTGCTACCCTTCTCTGCATCATTCAAAAATTGAGTAAGTGTTCATAATTTTTTTATAGGAGAGAAGAAAAACGAAGGAAAAATAAGAAAGAAAAAGGGTAAGGGAAATCCTCAAAGTAGTTAAGTGAAAAAAACACCAAGTTGATCAAGAATATGGATCAACATCCGGCTCCAACTATGGGGCAATGACCCCCTATGGGTTGCTGAGAACTCAGAATCATGTTCCATTGGGCCATGGAGTCAAAAATAAGAAAAACAAACTAAAAATATGTACAAGGAGAAACAAGAAAGACTATGTACAAGATTTTTGACCAATGGGGAATCAACAAAAAAATGCTTCAGATGTTTTCCATTGACGGGCAAATTCTAAATTACACCCTTCATGTCTATGAGGAGGTATTAATTATAGCCAATTATTTTTTCAATTTGGCATGGGATGATCCAAAGAGCTTCAAATTTCATGTGGTTCGATGGTTTCTCTTTTGATTTATTCCAAAGAAAAACTAATTGGTCTTTTTGAAAATCCTTTGAAGTTGCATTCTTATCGAAATACTTATTAATTTTTTCTTGCCTCTTTTTCATTACTATTATCGCTTGCTCTCTTTGTTCCTTGAGTTGCATAATTTCATTATATCTCCTTTGCATTGGTAATTATTTATCATCTTCGTCATCATTCCCAACCAACGTCAATGAATTAAGTTACATGTGCAAGGGTAGTCTTGATTCTCTCCCATATACCAAAGCAAAAGGAGAATGTCCAACTACCTTTTTTGGGGTAAGTCGACTTGCCCAGAGCGCATCTATCAATTTATTATGCTAATTTTTGTGATTAGATTCAATATTCTTCTTGATAATTTGGATCAATGTCTTGTTTGTTGATTCTACCATTCCATTTACTTGAGTGCAGTAATTGGAAGATTGACCTGTGGCTATTCTATACTCACCACATAATCTTGTGAATTTAGATACAATAAATATTGAACCATTTTTAGTTATGGATTTTTTTGGCACACCAAATCTGGATAGTATGTTTTCTTTAAGGAAATGAATCAATTGGTCCAAATATGCATTTCATTAAGTTGTTGCTTCTTTCCATTTTGTAAAATAGTCAGTTGTTGTAACAATATATGAGTGTCCCTTGCTAGATTTAGGATTTATCAAAGAAAACACATCTAAACCCCAATGAATAAATGGTTTCTCTACCATAGATGTGTGTAAGGGTATAGCATCCCTTTTCATTTTTCCTGAGAAATTTTGACATGGGATGCACTTTCGAATGAATTCATGGGAGTCTTTAAATCATGTTGGCTAGTAAAAACTAGCTCAAATGATTTTATGAGTTGTCTCCACTGGAGAAAAATGTCACCCACAAACCTCGTTGTGGAACTCTTAAATTACTTTCATGGATCTGATGTGATCCAAAAATCTTAATAGTACACCATCAAAATTTCATTTGAACAATACTCCATGCACCAGAACGTAATTGTTTGTTTTCATTTTCAAAGTTCTTCTTTCCTTCGAAGAAATTTCTAGAGGAAATAATCTTGATTTTAAATAAAATGTGATGTGCTTATACCATTCAGAATTTTTCAAACTTGTTTCTTGAATTACAATGTTAAATCCATTTTCAAAAGAAGTATTTACAGCTACAATTATGTTCATGAATTTACAGAAACCTTTTCCTCTAACAGCTTTCAGTGGTTTAATCTCTATGTCATATTCTTGAAGCTTGGCCAACCAATTAGCCATTCTTCCTTCTTTGATTTGTTGGTTCAGAAGCATCTTAACTTGTGAATGCAGAACATAAGAAATGGCATGATTTGAAAGAATGTATGTTATGAAATGGGCAATTACTTTCACAAGTGAAAGAGCTTGTGTTTCAACAGTTGAATAGTTCAACTCATAATCATGCACTGTTTTACTCATAAAGGAAATCAGTAACTCTTCTTGTTTATGGTTTTTCTTGGTAAGAATCAAAGCAATCATTTCATATAAAGCAAAGGAATACAATATGAATTCTTTGTCAAAATTAGGACTTGCAAGGACTAGGGCCGTAGTAATGGCAAGTTTAAATTATGTAAATACCTTTTGAATTTATGGTGTCCATTCAAATTATTAATCTTTATTTAGCAAATTGTTTATGGGTTTAATAATGGAAGCATAATCAGGAACAAATCGTCTTACAAATTTTATCTTTCCAAAGAAAGGTTGGACTCCCTTTTTTTATGTCGGAGGGTTAAGTTCATTTATTTCTTTGATTCTTTCAGGATCAATGTATACCCCTTCTTTGCTTACAACATGGCCTAACAGATTTCATTCTCTTACAACAAATAAATATTTCTTTGGTTTCAATGATACTCCATATGTTCTACATTTATTGAAAATATATCTAAGATGTTTGAGGTGAATTTCTCTTGATTTTGAATAGACAGTTAAGTCATATTGATAATCAGCCATGAATTTTCCTACAAAATCTCTAAAAGAGTGATATGTGGCCCTTTGGAAGGTTGCACCTGCATTTTTTAAGCCAAATAGAATTTTCATATAAGTATAAGTTCCCCATGGTGTTACAAATGTAGTTTTTGGCCTATCCTCCTCGGCTACAATAACTTGATTGTACCTTGAAAACACATCTAACATTGACATTAGTGCAGACCTTGTAACTTGTTGAAGAAGCATTTCCATATTTGATAGTGGGTAATTGTCCTTTATATTGAATTGATTAAGATACCTAAAATAGACACACAAGCGGATCTCACCAGTCTTCTTCCTAACCACTATGGTATTTGAAATCCAATTTGAATTTCTAATGTAGGAAATTATGCTAGCTTTTGTTAATTTCTCAATTTCTATCTTCACCAAAGGCTTTATCTTGGGGTTTATTGTTCTCAACTTTTGTTTGAAAGGTTTGGCCCCCTCTTTCGGAGGTATGATCTGTTGGAATGTCGATTTATCATATTACTTTAAATCATTATAAATACATACAAACATATCTTGAAAATCTTTAAAAAGTTGAGTGTATTGGTCCCTTTCTTCTTTAGTACAATCGGTACCCAAGTTTATATACTTTGGTGATTCAGGAGTACCAATGTTTATATTATGTGTTTCTTGGAACTTTCTAACAAAAGTCTCTTCAAGTGGTTTTGAAATCTTGGTTTGATCATCTCTCATAAAGAGGGATTCCAAATTAATCTATTTCTTTGGAGAAGGTTTTTAACTTTGCTCGTAAATTTTCTCTTGTGAATTTTGATCTTATTTTGGATTTACTTCAATTATGGTGTCATCATCTGTGAAAAAAATTACCACGGATTCATCATTCTCAAAAACTTGTAAGTATTCTTGACTATCTAAGATTGATGGTCGGAAAATAGTCTTCACATGATAAGTGCCTTCTTGTTGTAAGTATTCTATGTTAAACATGAATGTTGTAACTACCAATGCATCAGCTTTTTTATTCTTCTCCCTAGGGATAAATGATATGTTGAAATATTTGAAAGAGTCCATGAGATTTGTCACTCTTTTGGCATAACATTTCAATTTTTCCATTTTTACTTTATATTTTCTTTTGGCGTGATTTATAATCAATTTTGAATCAATGGTGAGTACTAAGATTTTTACCTTCATTTGAATGGAAACGATCATACCTTGAATTAACGCCTTGTATTCCGCTTCATTATTGGTGCATGGAAATTCAAGTCTTATGGCATGAGGATATACGACAAATTTGGGGATTTTGAAAATAATTCCTGCTTCGTTTCCCGACTTAGAACATGCACCATCAAAGGACATTTTCCAGTATCCTTGAAAATAGTATTTTTCCTTTGTTTGTTCTGGAGTGCAAATTCGTTCTGAATCAAAGACATTGTAGTTTCCTATTCCAACATTGAGATAATTCCTCATCGGTTCATTTTATTTTTTTCTGAAAGAAAAATGTTTTCTTACTTCTCTGGGGACCCTTACCACCATTCCATCTTTATTTGGCAGCATCATACAAATTTCATCATTCATGATATAAACTCCAATCATTGAGGACCAATCCCTACCAAGGAAAACTCCATATGTTAGAGGCAGATCTACTACTACAATAGTGAAGATGGTTGTAATATGAGGAGCTACACTTATCCAGGCACAAAATTCTTTAATCTCTCCATAAGTCAAAAATTTTATTGAGTCAATACCATAAATTCTTTCACCAGTCTCACAATGTCTAGTACATTCCATCCCGAGTGCATGCATCACTAATAAAGGAATAATGTTGTCGGTAGCCCCACTATCAATCAAAAAATTGTGCAACATGACTTCATGATTATCTATGGTGATGTAAAATGGTGGAACCTTTTCTCTAGGTTTAGCCAAGGAATAGCTTTGTTATCGTTTTGAATTTATAACAATGACCTCCATTGTTGTATATGCATCATCTAGTATCTTCAATAGATTTTCAATTTGTTGTGGTATTTTGACAACTTCCATAAAATGAAAAGTGATTCTTAGTTTCGAAAGATAATCCATTATATTATATGTCATTAGTTGTGGAGTCTTTTTTTGGTTAGAAAAAATTTGTTGCTTCATTGCTTCTACTTGAACCAACTTAGTCTTCTCTTCTATGGAACTTCTTTTGTATTAAACTTGTTTACATGTGCCCTTGTTTGGACAACATTTTTTTGCAAAATATCACATTCATCTTGTTCATTGAAAATGTAAAAAGTATGGGGTATGTGTTATATTCTTTGCATGAGTAGTTGGGCACACAGGGGGTTTTGAGGGAGGGCGGGGGTGCATGGGGGAGAATCCCCCCACGTGGGAGTTCGAGGGCAACTCGAGAAAAAAAATTCTACCTCAGGAAATGTGTCACATATTTAGGTGGTTTTTCGGCACATGGTTTATTTGTTGATGGTTTTCTATTTCCAGTTCAAGAATTAGGGTTGTTGACTAATCCAAGCCATTGGTTTAGGGTTTTGGATGTCATTGGATCCTATATGTATATTTTATTGTAAACAATGTATCAATATGAATGAATATAGAATATGTTGGTTTTCCCGGTTTGGGTTTCCAGGGGGAAAATCTCTGTGTAATGTTTTTATTTTCCATTGTATCTTTTCTGATCTTTTACTAAAATTTGTTTGCAGTAAATATTGTACAAGGTTTAAATCTACAAAAAGATGATTCCAATTCATCAGTTTGTACTAATTCTAAACTGTCATCTTGCATTGTGTTAGACTCTAGGTCCAAGTCTTCAAATTTTTCTTCAACGATAACTTATTCTAATTCAAGAGCATTTGGGTTTGGTGCTTGAGGTGATCTTAGTATTTTTTCTTCATTCCTCCTATCATTTCTTGATATTTTCTCCTAAGTAGGAATCCTTCTTTGTTCCTGAGAAGGAAATCTAAAGTTTTGGTCTTCTGGATGAAGGTTTCCAACTCTTCTTAACCTTGTTATCTCATTTTCCATTTTCCGAAAGGTTTTATTCATTTGAGAAATATAAATTCTTTGCTTAGTTTCTTGGGTTGTGGCTGGATCATTTCTTACATCTGGGATAACCCCTTGAAATATTCCATCGTCAATTCCTCGTTTATTTACATTCTTTGAGCTTGAAGCTCCTTGATTTTCTATGGTAAGGTTACCCATTTCTCTTTGAACTTTTTGTTGTTGGGGAAAAACACCCTACGGACTAGCAAATAGAGTTCAGACTTTGCATGCAGATATGATCGAATAGAAATTACTTTCTACCTTCACCCCTAGATTTAAATCCCCTTTTCTTAGTAAATGCATGGAAAGATCAACCTACCTCATTACCGGCATTTGATGTTGATCCTCTGTTGTGCTTGATTACTTGTTCACAATACTCCTTCCAAAGTTGACCTACATTCAAGACGAGAAACAACTATGCATGCATACTACTTATATACTCATGGGTTAGAAATCGAACATAAACTAATCAAACCATAAAATGTTCATGAATTGGGACAGGAAAAGTATTCTCTTTATTACTTAAAATGAGTCAACTTACAAAAGATGAGACCGGCCACCGCTCCTTGAACCTAATCCTAGGCTCCTCTTCTTCTGTCCTTCAACTATTTTGGTTTAAATCTCCTTTGGCATTAGGAAAGGCTAAAGGGTTGGGACAATGGGAATACATAAATGGGCAGAGTTTCTTTGCTATATTTTTTCTCTTTCAAATGGTACCCCTACCCCTTCTTTTATAGGCTAGAAGGATCTAGTTATTTGGACAAACCCTCGGCCATTCATGGCCAGGAGTTTCAGTTAACTCACCCATAGCTTTTTATTCCGTCGGCAACTTTCCCTTTTTCATGCTTTTGTTGGTCCACGTGGACTATTTTGGGTCAGCCATCTTGTACAGGCATGCAGTAATGAGTTAGGGCGTGTGTGCCTTTATTCAAGAGGATTTTCAAAGAGTTGTTCAGCAGTGTTTTGGCAAAGAAGGGATATGAGTTGGCCTTATGCCAGGTAAGCATGTGTGGTGAAATTTAGGGTTATAACAGATGCCCCCTAATGTGTGAGGTCAGAAGAGCATCTGATGGCTTAAATACATTACCAATATTTACTGATGTGTCGAACGATTGAGCCCAAGGATCATGAACCAGGAGGTGTCATATGCAAAATACCAAATGTCTCATCGAGGTGGCCATACCCATGCTCAGGATAAAAATAGAACCATGGCTACCAATCAAATACACTGTAGATCCATGTCAAATAACTATAAAGAGTAGCCGCAAACAATACACAGTGGAGCTACATCTCGAAATCAGAAAGATATACATGTAGAGTATCCATCTTCCAGAAGGTGATTCATCCTGATGGCTTGAGATGAGATCTTTAGAGCTCGAGAAACAACTTCAAAATATTCAAAAATTGGGTAGGAGTGTAATATGGTTGTACGAATGCACTACCCAGAGGTCTTCGATGGATCGTCGATCATGGACTTGATAATCTTGATGATCGGACTGAAGGCTTCAGTGATTTCGAACAAGGACTTGATTGGACATTCAATATGGTTGGGTATGTGGACAAGAGACATATTGCAGAGGGGCCGACTTAGGCTTAGTGACAAACTTCCCTTGGACAATAGCACGACAAGTGATGAGACTCACGCAGCATGAATGTTAATCATAAGTCTACAAAGCAGGAGGCAACACAAACTCTCCATATGTTTGGAAGAATAACCAAATGGTGGAGGACACAACTCTATATAGCGAGAAAAATCTTCCTAAGGTCATACTACATCCCATAGTCTGATGAACAAATGGACAGATGTGTTTTATCCAAGGGCGACTCATTATGCTACCAATAAAGAAAATATTTTTCCCTTCCTCTTTTGGGGGTATATTTGATTTTTTTTTCTTTTCGATCTGTGGAAAAAGACTAAAGGAATATTACGTTACAATGGAGGAACGAGTATTGCAAACATACAAGCTCAAGACACAAGGACAAGACTGATGTTCTAGTAAAATGATACTCAGGAAAAATCCTCCAGCGGCCAAAGGTGTTAAGATGCAGAAGCAAACTGTCACAAGGCCGGTGGATAAGGTATGCAAATGTGGTTGATAAAACACACAATGGTAATGTCCTTCGATGTAAGTTTAATGAGCCCAGAGAAGGTAAGCTCGGTGGTTTTACATATTTAGAGAGTCTGAAAAAACATAAAAGGAGACTCCATTGGGGTACCTTTTTCGAAGATAGTCTAGTCGATTCGAAAAAGGGGTAAACTAGCACCGATTAGACATTGATTCAGAACCATTTTAACGAGTGTGACAAGGACAAGATCACTCGGCCATTTTTTCACTTTTAAGGAGTCTGAAAAAAGCTTAACTATGGACTCCGTTAGGAATATTCTTCTTGACCAATTTAATGAGTGTGAAAGAATAAGGTCACTCGGCGATCTTTTCAATTTTAGGGAGTCTGAAAAGAGCTTAACTATGGACTCTGTGGGGGTTTCTTTTTCGTAAGTTTAGTCCCGCAGGCCCGAAAAAGGGATAAAATTATACCTAAGAGTACTCTTCTAAAGAACGGAAGTTCTATAGAGTATACCTTTGTTCGTATAGTTGACCGTCCGGACCAAAAAAGGGGTAAACTACCGCCAGACAGACGTGACTTCAAATTTCAGTTTAACGAGTGTGAAAGGCCACAAGATCGCTCGGTAATCTTTTCATGTTTAGAGGGTATGAAAAGGGCTTAAAAGGAGACCCGTTATTTTTTGGGAGTCCTGAGAGGTGAGACGAAGAGCGAAGAAGAATCATGCAAATGAGGCTCAAACTCATATTCAGGAAAGACTATAAGGACTCCCAAGCCTACAGTGTTTTAGAGACGGCATGGACACCATAATGCAACCAGGACCTACCTAGGGCATCCATGTTCTGGTAAGCTCTACTGCCAAGTCAGGACACTTCTAAAACAGATATGATGGTTTTGTGTCACAACCTGATGGGATCGATCCTATAGCAGAGGAAAAAGACAACGAGATGCAAAAGTCAAGATAGTAACCTAACCTATATGCTCAAGTTGATTCTTGGAAAAAAATTCATGGACCACCAAAATTTTCTCAAAACTCAAAAAAAGTGTCCCAATACCCAATCAAATCCCTCCCATATAACTCCTGAATCACTCTAAATGGTTTTTGGTATAAAGAAACTGATAAGGGAGGCCAAAAAAATGACAAAAAGAGGCCAAAAAGTCTATAAATAGAAGCTGGCAGCTCATTATCACCATTGTTGATTTCGAAATTGACTCTAGAGCCAAAAGACCCCCTTTGCTAAAAACGTGATTCTGGGAGCTATAGTGGACAAAATGAACTTCTGCTTGGACCAAGTAAGTACAAACTCCCCTATCTAGCTATTCAATTCTTCAATTTTACCTTTAAGTTTGTTTTTTGGGTGAGCGTCGACCTTAAAAAGGTCGGCCCTAGGCCCACGTGGGCTGTCTATGGACAGGCCATGTGTACCCATGGGCAGAGTAAATATTTCTCATGTGTACACGCGACTGTCACTTAAACAGAGTGCGTGGACCCCATTTTTTTATAGAAAAAAGAACCAAATAGCTAACTAACCCCTCTGAACTTTGTTGTGTTGGCAGGATGTATGTCCAGTGGAGGGAAATGGAGCATGAAGCAATCAGTGAGTTGGTCATGGGAGATCCCAATGTCATGGTCGTGTTGATGCAATGTGTTTTACTAAAGTTCTTCCTGTGTCCATTTATGCGAGCGCAACCAAGGCTACTGAATGCCTTGATTGACTACTAGCACCCTGATGCAGAGGCCTTCACGCTAGAGGGGCAATCACTGGTGCTCACCACCAAGGATATCTACTTTTTGACTGGCCTCTCAAGGAGAGGGGAACCAATCAACTTCAAGACGTTTCCTGCGGGACCGAATAACATATCGAAACTGATAGCCGAGCATTGTGAGGCTAGGACTAACCGTGTGAGCTCCCAGGTACCCATCAGTAAGATCACTAACCTATTGTTGCAGGTGATATTATTACTAATTGGGCGGATTACTAGTTTAGCAGCCTTGCATCAGGCATCTCATGCACAGATGAACTGTGCTATCCAGTGCTTGAATGCATAGATTTTTTACTGGAGTACCACACTGCTCGAGTGCATGAAGAGGCAATTAACAGATTGTCGACAGCGAACACAAAGGAACTTTGGGTTTGGGATGATTTTGTGTTCATTCTTCTTTGAGAGAGTTCCAAGCTTTAGTCCTCGGGAAGTAGTATGAGGACATCAGGCCTCTTTTCCTATTGTGTGTATATGGGCAGTATTACTTTCGAGACAAGGTGGTGGAAGGACCAATGAGTCCTTCGACGATGAATTCTTTGCATGGTTGTCATGGCAGATCCTTGTGATCTAGGATTACCCATATGTAGGGATAGATTTTTCTAGAGATCCTGAGATACCCGTGCCTCCTGGTGAGGAGCGAGGGGAGATGGGTAAGTCTCCACCTTTGTAGTTTTTTTTTGTTTTCATATGTAATTTTTATGTCATTTTTGTTATATATATCATTTTTTTATATGCCAAAGTATTTGACAGGTATACGTTTGTTGCATGCAGATGTGGGAACCATGCAACCTGTCGATTATGCACGAAACATGTGTCGTCCTCGGCCAGAAGCCGCAGTTGTCGCCGCCGAGGGAGTAGCAGTAGCTGGGAACCTCCCATCTGGGGAGGCTGAGAGGGTCCTTAGACGAGTTGAGCAGAACTTCACTGCACTCACTCGCACAGTCCCGATGGTAGAGATAGAGGACCTACCGCCATCCATGCAGCCTCATGCAGTGGGGGCACCTCGGACATGGGTCCGATTGTTTAGGCGTTTATCCCATGTTGTGGACTACTATAATAGGGCCCATAGGCCCTGAACCTACTTAGACTTTTTATGTGCCAAGAGCACTTACTTGTATATATTTATTGAGGGCATAAGCTTTGTGACTCGTTATTAGTCCCATTTTTTAGGCACTTGCATCCATCTATGTACTCTGGTTGTTTTATGATGTTATATATGGTTTTTTTTTTTGATCTTTTATGTCTTATGGATCACGTGTGAAAAAATGTATTTACATGCTTATGTCAATGTTCTTTCATATGTGTGCAAGATGCCAATCTAAAATTTGATTAGCTAGAGTATCTGTAATTTGGTTTAATCTCCTAGGAACATGAAAATATGTAATATAATCAAAGTTTTGTTCTAAGAGATGTACCCTAAGGAATTGTTGGTGTAAAGTTGGATCATGAACCTGGTATACTCTGTTTAGCTGTGACACAACTAGTTGAGCATCAAGGTAGACCCGAAGATGAGAGATAGCCAATGACAAGGCATCACGAAGCAACTCAATAACTGCGCTATACTCGGCGACATTATTTGTGGTGTCACCTAAGAATATGCCTCCGAAAGATAACAACTAGCCCTGAGGTGTAAAGATTACCCAAGTTGTGGAGGCAATCCTCTGAGTGTGTCGAATAGCACCATCTGCATACCCATCGAACACCTCGGAATCACTTGACATATGCCATATTGATGAAAGATAACATCAATGACCCGTCCATAACACTTAAAAGAAACTAAAAAGTAATAGTACAAAGACTATACATATGTTACAAAAAGTTACCCACAGTGACCTACCTATGAGTAATACTTCTTGAAGTAAATCCCATTTATAGGGTCCGCCAAAGCATTCCCTTCAAAATCAACCAAACGATAAGCACCCTTTTTTAATACCTCTTTTATGATGAAGGGTCCGAACCACATGGGTTTGAATTTTCTTGCCCCCAGGGGGTCCTTATCTTGGTCAAGACCAGGACAAGGTCTCCTTCAGAGAAAATATGAGGATGAACGGACCTATCATACTGACACTTGACCTTATGTTTGTGAGCCTTGTTGGCCAAGGCTGCATCATGACACTACTCATTGAGCTTCTCAAGGTGTACTAATCGTTCTTCAAGTGGAGAAGTGTCTGGCAATAATTGTACTGCCAATTTTAGAGATGGGATCTAACATTCGATGGGCAAGACTGCCTCCAACCCGTAAATGAGTTGAAAAGGTGAGAAACTGGTTGCAGTCTTAACAGACGTTTGGTAAGCCCATAATGTCGAGTATAACATCAAATGCCAATTTTACTTGGTTGAGTTGATAGTTCATTGTAGAATAGTCTTAAGAGTTTTGTTTACAGCTTCCACCTGCCCATTGGCTTGGGGGTAGTAGGGTGATGAATGCTCTTTCCGTAACCCAAGCTTTGAGGTTAACTCGGTCATCATTTGGTTATGAAAGTGACTACCATGGTCAATGACAATCTCTCTTGGGATGCCGAACCTTGGTATAATTTAGTTGAATAAAAAGAGAGTTGCAGTCTCTCCATCATCTTTAAATGTTGGCATAGCTTCGACCCACTTAGTGAAGTAGTCGACAGCTATGATGATATAGCAGTGCCCCCTTGCTGACGGGGGGTTTCGAGTAGTGTAATCAATCCCCCATTTGGTGAAGGTACCAAATGTGATGACAGGAAACATAGGAGCGGGATGTGCCCTCATCTTCCGAGAGAAGACTTGGCACGGGTGGCACTTCTTGACCAATTCTATACAATCTTTGATAAGTGTCAGCCAGAATTAACCTACTCGTAGAATCTCTTGGGTTGTTTCCAACCCAGAAAAATGATCACCACAAGATCTGGTATGGTAATCATTGAGCACGATGACTACCTCCTCATGTGTAAGACATCGATGTAAGATGCAGTCTACACCTCTCCGATACAACGTATCATTGAGTATGAGATAATTCTTAGCCTAATGGCGTATATGTCGACACTCATCACAAGAAGAAAAAGTGGGGCACTTCAAAGTCTAGAGATAGATAAGTATATCTCCGTACCAGGGATCTGAAGATGTGATCAAAAACATATCTCCCCGGATAGGCGATTCTTCAATCACAATGTCACCTGACTCAACTGGAAGTTCTGAAATAAGCTCTGTGAAGACCAAAGACTTTTTGGACTTCACTGAAATGAAGTCTAAGTCAAATTCTTGGAGGATGACTATCCATCTACTGATTTTTCTTCCTATAACCCGTCGTTTCAACATGTACTGGAATGGATTCACGACAGCAATGATGGTGGTCTTGCGAAACAGAACATAATGACGGAACCATTGAACAACATGAACTGCTGCCAACACAATTTTTTCGATATGAGAATAATTAAGTTTCGGTCCTACGAGGCCTCGGCTCAGGTAATAGATCACGTATTCTGAGAATGAATCATCTTCCTGAACTAAAACCATGCTAATGGTTGACTCTGTGGCAGCCATATATAATAAGAAATCTTTGTTATAGTTAGGTGGTCATAGCAAAGGTGCAGTTGTGAGGGCATGTTTTAATGTGTCGAAAGAGCATTGAGTAGCTTCGTCCCAGTAAAAAGGAATGTCTTTCTTCAATAAGCGCATAAATCACTTGGTGATTTCGACATAGTTGGTGATGAAGCATCGTAGGAAGTTCGCCTTGCCTTGTAGACTTTGAAGTTGAAGGATTGTGCGTGGGGGGGGAAACTGGATTATTGCCTCCACCTTGAGAGGATTGACCATGATCCTTGTTGTTGATACGATGAAACCTAAAAAACGTCCTGACATTACGCAGAAGCTGCACTTGTTTTGATTCAAGTGAATCCTAAAGTAGCGATAGCGTTCAAAGATTAGTCTAAGGTGTGTGGGATGATTCGTTCTCTTACGAGATCGTGATGCTAAATCATCTAGATAGGCCTCAACTATATGCTTGAGATCATGAAAGGAAAAAGACATGGCCCATTGGAAAGTGACTCCATCATTTTTAAGACCAAAAGGCATCTTACGATATGCGAATGTACCCCACGGAAAAATGAATGTCGTTTTGTGTTGGTCTTCAGGTTTGATTTGGATTTGATTATATCCCAAAAAACCATCCATGAAAGAAAAGGCTTCGCAACCAGCACATTCATCAATGATCTGGTCGATGAACAGTGTTGGAAAATTACCTTTCAGACATGCCTTGTTCAAATCACAAAAATCTGTACATACACGAATCATGCCTTGTTTTTTATTGACCAGCACAAGATTTGACACCCATTGAGTCAAATGGATAGGATAGATAAAACTTGCCTTTAGCAATTTCTCAACCTNCTTGGGATTAACTGAATGAATTTTCTATCGAACAGGCTTGGCATCAAGATACGTTGTGATTTCATGTTCAACTATTTTTGGATCAATACCTGGCATTTCCTCATAAGACTAGGCAAAAACGTCATGGAATTCTTTGAAAAGATCCGTGTAGATTTGAATCTCTTCGGGGGAGAAATCCGCTCCGACGAAGACATTCTCCATGATGCCAGGGTTTCGGGAGATGTTGATTGGTATAGTTTCAGTGATAGTTGCCATGTTTCCCTCAGCATAAATTTCATGTGTAGCTAAGAGATTAATAGGACACGACTGATCTCTCGTCATGGTCATAGTGAATTCTCCTGCTTCGATTCGGCTTAACTCTTGGAGAAAATATGATCTGTGATGAAGATCTTCCCAAGGTTTGTTCGAACTAGTCATCGCTTCAATTACTGCTTCATCAGAAGGAAAGAATAAGTCTAACGAATTGACGTTAGCGAGAGAACCCTGAGCCCAAATAGGCTCTAGAAGTGGATCTAAATCTTGTGCAGGAGTCAGATCCATGTTAGCTGAAGCTTGATGGACTAAAGAGTACGCTACTTCAGCGGAAGACAAGGGCATGGACATGCCTGGGTGCCCTGTCTCATCTATCGTGGCTGATGGGGAAGGAAGAATCCATGGATCCTTGAAGTAAGTCGTGCGAAACAATGAAACTTGAAAAATCTCAACCTTATGGTGATTAGATAAAAATTTGATATCGCCCTACGAAGGTGGGTAATCGAAGGTACCCATCAAATATGGGCACAAACCAACTCCTACGTTGACAACACCTGGTTGAGGATTATCAATCATCGGGACCGTGGATGCCCCCAAAGTTGGATCAGGTATAGAGAAAGACAATTGATCGATGGTCACTATCCAGCCCTCATGTGGGAACAAAAAGACCTAGAAGACTATAGCAACCACAACTTGCATAGCATACGTCCAACTCCGTCCTAAAAAGAGGTTATAGTCGAGGGGAGCATCGACTACCTCTACTTCGACACACATGGTCTTCCCTCCTAAATGCACGAGGAAAGAAGGAACGATGCCATGTCGTCAGAATGAATGACCGTCAAAAGCAGTGAGGAGAGTAGGTGATGGAGACAAAACAAGCTGGCCAATGGCCTTCCAACATGCCAATGACATAACGCATGTCGAGGCGCCCTCATCAACCATCGTGTAGAAGATATTCCATGTAAAAAATTTCATGGGGTAAGCCACTACTATCTGAAACACTACGTGGTAAGGCAGACGAGGTTTTAAGTCGGTTGTATCTAAAATGATGGTACCCGGATTACAAGTCTTAGTAAATCCCAAAGTGGTTAACAAAGCTTTCCTCTGAGAAGGGAAACTTTGGAGGACCTCCAAAGCAGACATCGCACAAGGGATTTGTGATAAATCTTCCACCACAGAGTAGTTTTGGGTGGCCCTTGCATTTGGGTTATGAGAATCATTTTTAAATGCACCTTTTGGAATGTGTGTCATTGTTTCTCCCAACGTCTTCTCAATCTATAGAGGAAGAGATGGGAAGTCAACTTCTTTGCCCTTCTCAGAAGCGCTTGGTTTACTATAATCATGCACTCTAGTGATATGAAAGCATCACCCCTAACCATATATACATTCGCAGATGAGGGATTGTTCAGAGGCGGGCAGGTTTCTTGGTTGCCCCCTTCCGTGCTTGCAGAGGCTTGAGTTAGGTTTTTCCCATGTTGAAAGGGATTAGTCAACACTGCTTGTTGTTGCTGTGTGACAAACTTTTGGGCTTCTGCAAGTCAAGGACATAGATGGGTCAGGTGGTCTTCCATGCACAAGTTGCAAGGATACCTTGCCTTCCATTTTTCAATGTTGTCCCCGCCAGCATTATCGTTGGGTTTTGTATACCCTTACCCTTCTTTCATTGTTTTTTCTTCCCTTCAGGTTGCTAGGTGGCCTTTGGGTTAGTCGACTACACTGTGTGTACCTCGGATGTTTGGGTAGGAGGGACCATCCAAAGAAATAGTTTGGTTGGTCGTTGTGTGTTGTATGGATAACTATTGCAATTGCTTTGTCAATTTCTCAACGGGATTGGTTTGTGCTAAACCGACAATACCATCGGCATGCGGTCCAGCTCTCTATCTAGTTTTATCCAGTATTGAACGTAACACATCTGGCAAGATGGTGTATAATAAATCAGACTGAGAATAGATGAGCTCAAACTGTTGAGCCCTCATGATGGCGTTTTCTTCAGAGAAAACTCTAGAAGTCGCGACGTCTTTGGATAACTGTGGAACCAAAGACTTAAGGAACCACTCAAGTAGGAAAGTTGGTGGGACTGGTACTTTGATTAAACTCTTCCAGCATCTCCACTCTCGGATGTGATCAGAGATATGGTCCATTGTTTTCTGTTCGAAATTAGCAAGCAGCGTTGTGCCAGTGTCGTATCTCATAAGTAATTGGAAATGGTTAAGGAAATCCATCACCAGTTCACCAAAAGAAGAGTATCTTGAGCAATCAATCTCAATGTACCATTTCATGACACTCCCAATGAGAGTACATTGAAATAATCGCAACTGTACAGAGTCATTTTTCGATGAGTTAGAGGAGTACCAAAGATGAAAGGTAGTCACATGATCTCCTGGATCTTCATTAGGCTTGGCTTCGAACTTTGGAATGTTCAAAGGAAACCTCGTCGACATAGGAGGCCAATGCGGATCGTGACAAATGGGGTCATTCAACAACCTCATCAAATCTGGAAAGTGTAAAGTCGCCAGGAAAGGTAGTTTGGGTTGTTGTTGATAACCTGGGAAAAACGGTCCTGGAGTTTGACTGGCACCAGGTTGCCAGGAAAAGTTTGGTTGCTGGCCTGGATTCTAGTAAAAACCATGGCCCTGACTAGCGTAAGGATTTTTCATATGTGGAGACATCATTGGCTAATTTCCCAAATAGGACATAGATTGTTGGGCATGCATTGTGTTCGAAGGACTTTGGGAAGGATTACCCCATGCCGGTCCCATAAGGATAGACATAGTAGTTTGTCCGGGATTCCATTAATTGTGGAAAGAATTACCCCATAATGGAATTCCAAAGGAGGGAACGGATCCTTGCCCTAAATTCCAAGGTCCTGCTAAGTTTTCCCCCTGTGTAGGAATAGTACCCTGCCCAGGAGTAGATTGTCCAAAAATGGGGTTGCCCCTAGTCGGGAAAGCGGCTGACAAGAAGGCATTGTTACCAAACGTTCCCTTCCAAGAAAATGGTGTCGAACCTACTGGCATACTATGAAAAGGTGGTCCTTGACTCCCCACTCCAAATAAACTATTGTGTGTAGGTTTCTCGGCGGAGTGTTGATGTGAACCACCAAGTGAAGGGGACGAAGGAGGGATATGACCTCCTGTGTAAGGAAAAGCGTTAAAAGGGATAGGAGTGCCCCCCATGTGACCTTGTAGAGGAGCGCTAGAGCTCCCTATGCCCAGACCTAAAGTCTGTAAAGTGGAGTAGGACAGTACAGGACTTGTACCCTAACTAGGCATACCGTATGAGAATGGAGGGCATGTCACACTAGGTGTGAAAGGGGTTGTGGCCACCGCCAAAGATGGGTTCGTACCACTGTGCGAAGTAATTGCGGTCAATACCATGGTGGCTCAGACCGAAAATGGTAGGTTAGGAGATGATAGCTCTCCTATGGTGACAACCGTGGTGGGAATTAAAGAGTTCCTGGAAGGAGTAACAGCATTTGTTTCCATTGTTGTGTGCGACATTGTCTGGCAGTCATAAAATTGAATTGGTACAATGAAAGGTGCCGAGAAATCAGTGGTTGGGGTTTCAACCGAGAAAAGAGCGGTTGCTTCAAGGTCCAAAATGGTCAATTCCTCTAGGGGTTGTTCGGGCACAATGGTTTGTAATCTGATTTCTTCAAAAGACCCTTGTTGGTCTAGCTTCCGCCTTAATGGTGGCGGGGGTGGCTCCAGTGTTGATCTGAATTATTTTCGTCATGAAATGAGATCAGAGAGATAATAAAGAAAGGCACATAGATATCACATATAGTCAATAATATAATAGAAATGTATCATATATGCAACCATAAACACAGATATACAGTAATACACGATTTCTATTAATGAAAGAAATGTACAGAGACTGTAAAAATACAGAGTGAAAGACTTGCTAGAATGGTGACAGCTTATCTTTGAGAAGAGATGTGATGGCTACTCGCATTCACAAGAAGATGATTACAATGAGGCTCTGAAGGCCTTTTTACAATAATCAGGAATGCCAAAAACCCTAGACATCCAAAAACCTAACCCTGGGAGATGAAGCACCAAAAGTCATATGGGCCCCGTTTGGGTAAGTGAGTACATCAACTTCCTGGGGTCGTAACTTTTTCATACGATCTTCGTTTTAGGCGTGTGATATCTCGTTGGAAAGATATCATTGAGGAGATTCATTTTGGGTGCTCAATCATGCCTTTGGCTATCATTGAGAACCACGATCTCAAAAAACATTCATTTGGGCCCTCAAAATGGCCCCGGAAGTTAAAACCTGCTAAAAATAGTGTTGTTCCTGAGTCTGTACTAAGGCTTAAAGTACAGTGTCAAGGCATCCGAAAAGAGGTAAAAGATGTATACAATAATAAAGTCTCATTCGGTATGGGAAACTAAGGGAGATTTCTACGTTCTCTACGTCTAGCTTCCAACTATTCCTGTGTTGCGATATCTTGTTCAATGGCCGCCCATGAACGTTCTAGTTCTTCCCGGGTATTAGCAGTTCTAAGGGTCGTGCTGAAAAGACTTAACGCGATATTAGTTTGATCTGATATCCCGAGTTGAATATTAGGTTGAATTACCGTGGGTAAAGTCATC
>ML784826.1:691002-712884 GCA_009831015.1 Picea engelmannii
TTTATTTCCTCCTCTGGATGAGGTCCCTTGGGAGGACCAGCAGTTTTCTCTCTTGTTTCAGAATTTCCTCCCTGTTCTGGATTCTTCTCCTGCTTAGACTCTTTCTTCGTTTTGGGATTCTTCTCCTGCTCAGGACTCTTCTGTTGCTCCCCTTCTTGATGTTTTTCGGGGTTAGAGGTTTTCCCCTCGGAACTTTTGACCTCCTTTTCCTAATCTTTGGGAAGTCCCAGGCCTCCTAGCACCACGGGGAGACATTGTTTCCTGTTCGCCTGAAATCTTAAGACAGCATCCCTGTCTTCGGCCGGTAGGGATTTGATTCAGAATTGTACTTCCGAATAGGATTGGGCCCCTCGAAAAACATCATTTGAGGGTGAGTCTTCGTGCTCGAACCTTTTTAAACCGCAATTTCCTAAATGAGTACTCACGACCCTCTGTGGATCATGCCTTTTATATTCGATGTAGGCCAAATTCAAGCCTTCTAAGGCTGCAGCCTCAGCCTTAGCATGTCCAAAATCTAACAAGGAAAAAGAATTAAGTTGGATAGGAAAAGACGGCCATACCTTCTTTGTTGATGCTTTTAATTCTTTGCTCACGCCGCCAATCACAGTTTGGCGAGCGATTTCGTGACATGCCAATTTGTCGGGAATAAATTGTGGGAGTGCCCGAGGAGGAACAGCAGCTCCGAATACTCTCAAATAGGAGAATTCCTCTTCCACATACCAGTCTGCGATATGGCTCAAATTTGCGGCCATGCCATCAGGGATGCGGGGTGGAAAAAGGCCAAAAATGGTGATGTGCAGGGGCACCATCACCCAGTTAAAAATTTCATAAATGAAATTATTTGCATTATTCTCCCACAGTTTATCGTGGTACACATGCACAGCTTTGTCTTCGGATGGACTCCAAGCCCATTTCATTAAAGGAAAAGGCGTCCTGGCGCATATAGCATCCATGATATACGTGGACATGTAGAATCCGGACGGCTTCCCGGATGCCTTCTTCTCTTGGTACTCGGTGATTTTGTTGAATAAATTATCAAAGAGTATTTTTGCCCAATCGAATGAGCAACCTTCTACCACACGAAAAATGAGGGGTACCCACTGGACGTAAAAATGAGCCGTGTCCTCCGATCCGAACAGCTGACAAGTCATCATCGCCACATACCTGTAATTTGGTTCCAATGAAGAAATCGAATACACACCGTCGTTGTTCACCCTGAATGTGGAGGAGCGAGATACCCAATCCTTTATCAAACCTGGCATAGTCTTGTCAAATTCGTCGCATTCCTTCTCTTTGAACTCTGTGAAGAATTCTTTGCCAAATGTGAATTCAGAGGTCGCTGGGAGCTTATACATAGCCTGGATGTGTTCGGGCCTAAAAGTCCCAATAATGTCCCATCGTTCATTTACAATAGTCCTGGAAGGCAAGTCGATGTGATCCAATGCCCATCGGATCATATCGAAGTACGGGAGAAATCGAGGTCTGGCCGCAACGAGATGCATTCTCGACTGAACAACAATCTTATACTTAGTGTTCAGGTCGTCCTTCACGATATCATAGTTGTAGTCATCAGAGTCTGAACAGTTCACTGCCTCGGATTGCAGGATATCTGTATTAGAAGACCAGGTAGAAACAGAGCCGCCTGTCCGAGGCGAAGTGTCTGAAACGTTGTCCAAACCCTGTGCTGTGGCTTCGACATTTGCTTTGGCTCCTCTTCTTGGCGCCATAGCTGAAACTGGCATTTTCGTTCTTCTGTGATAAACCTGCGTATACATGCAGAGGCTAGTTCACTTGGAGAAAGACTTGCTCTATACACTTAATGAGAAATGTTTTTCTTTTAATAAATAAAACAATTTTCGTATGTATTTTGGAAATCATGTACCTTTGTCATGGGTTCATTGAATCGCGAATAAAACCAAATTAATTGAAAAAATCTGATCTTATTTTCATCGTGGATTTACCCTGTTTCTTCATTTAATGTCATGAATATTGGGCTGCGTGACAGGTACTCGGGTTATGGAGAGTAAATGAATCCCTTATGAAGTGTGCCAACCTCGATGTGTGGGACGTACCTTACTTTTAAAATTAATTTTCTAAAAAATTTCAAATCTTAACGGCTTAGAGATTTCCTCGCTTTTCGTCATCTCGTGAAATTCCCTTTAACGTTTTGACTTTACAACTCGCGAGATTGCGAATTCCGATCTCAGTATTAATTAACAATAAAACATGATGTATCGGATCCTTAATGATATGATTAACTTAATTGCCGGATCGTGAATCGGGAATTCGAAGACAAGTTTTTAGGAGAATGATATGTCGAGTCGCGATATTGCGATGCAGTGATAATCAAGGCTCAATAAAATTATGTCTCGACTTCGCGAATCGGAGTTTCGGATATTTTAACTTTATGAAAGGAAATGTCGAGAGGCGATGTGCCGAGAGGCGATATGCCGAGAACCGATGTGCCGAGAACCAAGTTTAACTATGGTTAGTTGTTTACTCTTGGTTCTTGACTATGGTTATTTTAAAAATTATCGCGTTCTCGGCTCTCGGGGTTGAGAAGACAAAAATTTAGGGTCGAGAAATGCCGAAGCGCGAAACCCCGAGGATGTCATAATCAAGGGTTAAAGGTCTTATACTATTCTTGCCTTGGACGAAAATTAAAGCCAAGTTCGCACTCTCGCGACTCGGGACTTGTGAATTCAAGAAATAAGGTGTCTGGCTTGCGAGATCACGAAACTTGAAAAATCCTAAGGACAAACATACTTGCGAAAAACGGTCCCTTTGTAAGTGACAAAGCATTACTATTCAGGCAACAAAAGCTTTTTCAGAGTTTTATGACTTTGGAAGGAAAATGGAAAGAAAAACAACTTTATATCTCAAGTGTCAGAATATTCTAAATTGTGTGAGGCGAAAAAACAGGGGCGGCTCCAACAAATAGTAAATGGCCAAAATTTCCAGAAAGCCATTTTGAGACATTTGGAAAAGGTGGGTGGCCACCAATAACCACCTAGATCAAGTGTAACCGGCAGCAGGCCAAGAAGCCTTTGTGACCGGCGGAGCTCTGGATCCTCCACTGTGTGAGAAGATCCAAGACACTCTAAGGTAGTCTAAATGCTCAAAAGTAACACACACTAAGAAAAAAGTCCCTAGAAGATAAGGCAAGAAAACACTAAATTAATTGGAAGAACTGTTACAATAGCCAACACTAGAGAAACTTACCGGGGCAAGTGCAACTCGAACACGGAAGCACCCTCTGGGTATACTCTGCAAAGTGTGGCCTGATGTATGTCCTAGGTACCACGATATACCCCCACAGTCACCTGTGTATGTCCCTAACAAATATTGGCAACTAGGTTGCCATCTCGCGATTAGTCACCAGGAAGGTACAGTCGAAAGTCGAGTAGACCACAATGAGCAGGGAGTGGAGCCTGAAACCTTTCAAGGGTATCGAGAGCAAATGGTATGGAAGACAACTGAGGACCTCGAACGGATTCAAGACCCACGAAGCCTCGTGGAAAATGCAAACGACGAAATCCCAAAACAAGCCCTCTATATGTGTTCTCCACTACGATTGGTCCGGCTTTGGAGGGGTTATTTCCGCTACATTTTGGCACACAACCTCGTGTTTATCCCCTATGTCAGAGGGGGGTCCTAGATAACTTCCATGAAACTGGACTTAAACACTCCCTATCTCAGACTCCAATGTTTGATTTTAAATGGCCTTGAAGAGTTTCCTCTCCAACCTAATCCAAGGCCCTAGTCCTGAACTAGTTTGTGAACCCTACAAACATAAAAGTCTAGTAGATTTTAAATTTAGTGTTACTTTTATGGATTTGTCTTATGTCAAAGGGTATGAGGGTGAAACTGATGATGTGTAAAAGATGAAAGCAAAAAATGAATAAAAAAACTGGAAACAAAACTTTTACTGAATGCAAAATTTCAACAACTTTTCAAAAGAAATATTTTTAATTTTTTCCAAGATTTTGGACAGCAAACTCAAAGGAATTTCACTCGACTACAAGCTACTTATAATATAAGTGAACTGCAAAAACTTATGAAATAAAATATTTTTTCCCTAGCTAATGATGCAGAAACACACTCTTTAACCAAAGAAGAAAATGAAAAGAGATTTTTTTTATTATTATTTAAATGCTAGTAAAGCAAGAAAGGGAAAATACCGACAAGCAAAAGACCAAGAAAAACAATTATGGCCTAGAAAGCAGATCGCAAAGAATCATATTTAAAAATCACACAATAGCAATTGTAAAAACAATGACTCTCACACTTGTCTAAAAATTGTAAAAAAAAATTATTTTTCTGACAACGTTTTAAATGAGGAAAAGCAAGCTAAGGGTAAAATTAATCCTAAGCTACTGGCTGTTCAAATAGAGATTCAAACACCTGAGAGGAATAATTCTTATCAAGGGCAAGGATGATTTCCTTACCCTTAACAAAAAGTATCATGTACAAGCACGTGACTGTTACTCAAACAACATGCGTGCAAACGTGTGCTAAATAGAGACAGAGGACGTGTACACACGGGCTGACCTTGTACAGGCCACGTGTATATCTAAACTCTAAGAAAAAATGAAAATAGACAAACCAAACCAGGAAGAGACCTCTGATATTGATAACCAGGATCCCTTGAAGGCTTTGATGCTCTTTCTAACAGAAAAACAAAAGATGCAAGGAAAAAATAATAAGGAAAAAACAATCTGAGATAGGGTTGTTAGAAAACAAGACTCAGACAGAATTCCAGAAAACCCCCTAAGAATGTGTGATTCTGACAGGGAAGAGGAGGATTGCCTCTGAGGTTCTCTGAACTCCTACACACTATTGCTACCTCTACAGCTAGAGGTCACACGCAGACTGTAAGAGGATAGGGTGCGGGTACATGCATGCAGGACTTGTGTAGGCTGTGTGTACCTCTGTGGGTCCCAAAAAACACAGTCAAGCAAAAGTCAAGGAAAGCTGGTATGGAAAACCAGACTCACTGCTAGCTCTAACTTTACAGAAATGAAAAGAAAAGACAGGCAAGAAAAACTAGTCTTTAAACTACCCAAAAACTAAATAAAATTCCAGGAACCCTAGAGAGTCTTCCCCGGTATGGTCGCCAATTCTGTTGTTGGGGAAAAACACCCTACGGACTAGCAAATAGAGTTCAGACTTTTCATGTAGATATGATCGAATAGAAATTACTTTCTACGTTCATCACTAGATTTAAATCCCCTTTTCTTAGTAAATGCATGGAAAGATCAACCTACCTTGTTACCGGCGTTTGATGTCGATCCTCCGTTGTGCTTGATTACTTGTTCACAATACTCCTTCCAAAGATGACCTGCATTCAAGATGAGAAACAACTATGTATGCATACTACTTATATACTCACGGGTTAGAAATCAAACATAAACTAATCAAACCATAAAAAGTTCATGAATTGGGACGAGAAAAGTATTCTCTTTATTACTTAAAATGAGTGAACTTACAAAAGCTGAGACCGGCCACTGCTCCTTGAACCTGATCTTGGGCTCCTCTTCTTCTATCCTTCAACCGGTTTGCTTTAAATCTCCTTTGGCATTAGAAAAGGCTAAAGGGTTGGGACAATGGGAATACGTAAATGGGCAGAGTTTCTTTGTTATTTTTTTCTCTTTCAAATGGTACCCCTACCCTTATCTTATAGGCTAGAAGGGGCTAGGTATTTGGATGAACCCTTGGTCATGCATGGCCAAGAGTTTCAGTTAACTCACCCATAGCTTTTTGTTCCATCGGCAACTTTCCTTTTTTCATGCTTTTGTCGGTCCATGCGCATTGTTTTGGGTCAGCCAGCGTGTACACGCATGCAGTAATGAGTTAGGGAGCGTGGGCCTTTATTCAAGAGGATTTTCAAAGAGTTGTTCAGTAGTGTTTTGGCAAAGAAGGGATATGAGTTGGCCTGATGCCAGGTAAGCATGTGTGGTGCAATTTAGGGTTATAACACTTTTCCAAGGATAATTTCAGGATCGAAATTCATCTCTATCATAATTTCTTCCATTTCTATTGCCTTGCTTATAGCTCCATCTAAATCTTCTATTTGAGCAGCCCTGATAGCATATTTTACATTAGCTTCCATAGCATTCTTATAACACCCAGGTATAATTGGGTTGTTTGTTCTTTGATCTTGTGGAATTTGATTTAGTATTTTGGAAAATTGCAAATTGAAATGTCTTATTCTTTCACCTTTCTTCAAATGTATTTGGATTAATTGAGTTAATAAAGTATGGTACACAACTAGGGATCTGTACATGGTCATAAACATAGCTCATATATCATCAAAGGATGAAATTGATTGGGTTGGAAGAGACATATACCATTCATAGACTGGGCCTGTCAATATTTGCAAGAACATTCTCACCATCACATCATCATGTTCTATTAGATGTACTTAACACATACATAAAAAATGATCCATGTGTCTCTTTGGGTCCATTACTTTGTCTCCTAAAAATACTGGTAAGAATCCCTGTGGAAGAGTAGGTAACTGATGTTGTTCCCAAAAAATATTAATTGGGTTGTTTCTAACCCTTCTCCGTGGGATTCTTTGTCTTTCTCGATTTTCAAGAAATTTATTTTTTCTTTCTTCTCATTTTTTTGGGAATTTCATTTCTTCTTTCTTCTTTGTCACCCATCTTTTGAATTTATTTTGTCTCAATTTCAAAACTTTCCCCAACTTCAAGATTTTGAAGGTGTTTAATTCTACTTCCCGTTATTGGTCCTTCATATGTTTCCAATCATTTTCTCAATTTCAAAACTTTCCCCAACTTCAAGATTTTGAAGTTGCTTAATTTTACTTATTTTTATTGGTCCTTTATATGTTTCCAATCATTTTCTCAATTTCAAAACTTTCCCCAACTTCAAGATTTCGAATTTGTTTAATTATACTTCTTGTTATTGGTCCTTTATATGTTTCCAATCATTTTCTCAATTTCCAACCCTTTTTCTTTGTCTTCTTGTGATCTCTCTTTCTTCTTCACGAGCAAGAACTTCCCACGAATTTTCTAATTTTTCTCGAGTCTTGGTTGTTGTTATTTCTAGGTTATACAATTGGTGTAATATGCTCAGTTGATTTCCAAGACCAATTTGCACATTTGTTTGATTCGGGTTAGGTTGGATCATAAATTCTAGTCCGCGAAACCAGCCTTTTTCTCTCCTTGGTATGGTCACCAATAATGTTGATCTAAAATATTGTTTTGTGGTCTTAAGGTAAACCTCAAGAGGATATAAATCCCCCTACATTTTTAGAGAGGTGGTACTCCTCTTGTTCTTATAATTTGATGCAGACACCCTACCTCAGCAAGGTCCACTGACCTTCTGGTCTCTGGATCGCTCTTTTCCCTGAGCCAAAACGGCTCTTCGGGCTCCTGCTGGAACCCTTTGAACGAATCCACAGGTCCCTTCATCCTTTGGCACAGGCTTTGAGAAAACCTATGCACACACTCAGCTTTCAGCACTCTTCTATGTTCTGAACCAACACACCTTTTGTGTTTAGGGGTTTTGAGACTTCTGCATGTGAGCTCTCCTAGGCTCCTTGTCCTTTGAATTGTTGAAACCCAAAAAAAGGTTGAGTTTCTTGGCTCCTCCCTTAACCTCTCTCCATGTGACCACTTCCTCACGACCATGTGCTAACGCCAAAAGGTGCTTTTCATGGTTCAGGACTTCGACGTTCAAGAGTCATGTCCCTTTGCCTCTTGAAACCCTGAATCTCGATCCTTCCACAAACCAGATCTAATGGTCCTGCATCCTCCTCGATCGACAACCATGATCGGTTCACGATTTCGCGAGTCAGGACTCCACGTCTCCTAACTCCTAGCCTCTCGAACACCCGGGTCCCGAAATGATGAAAAGGGCTTCACGGGCTTTCGTGATTCGGGGAATCATGATGCAAGCATTCCCCTTGATCTCTGTCTTTCGAATCCCTGGTTCACGAAATGCCAAAAGACGTCAAATCGCTACCGACTTTCACGATTTGGGGAATCACTATGCAAGCGTTCCCCTTGTTCTCTGTCTTTCGAATCCCCGATTCACGAAATGCCAAAATCTCTCCCTCTGAGAGACCAACGGACCAGGCCCTTCTGGAACTGACAACCATGATCTAACTGGATCAACGGTTTGAAATCTTTTGGGCCTTTTCTCGAAACCTCGATCGCTTTCCATGTGTCCTCCTTGATGAACGATCTTGGTCCTTTCGCGAATTCTCCTTTCGCAATTTTGGCCCAGTCTTCTCCTTGTTTCCCCAGTGCCAAAAACTCTGAAAACCCTCAACCCCACTGGATCGACAATCCACACTTGTCATGATTGATGATCAGGATCTGATCATGATTCTCCCTTTTGCGACTTTGGGGGACTCTTCACTCTCGATCTCCCGGTGTCCAAATCCCCGAAATGTGGATCTCTTGACACACGTCCTCTGAGATGGACGGTCCTGATTCTTTGGGACTTGATGAGTCCTCTCCCTTCTATTGTTACGAGGCTTAAACATCATGAACCTTCTTCCAGATCCGAAGGCTATTGGCTCTTGGTGCCAGGCCTGATGGCTCCGATCTTTTCGAGCTTCCACCAGTCGAGAGTCCCACACTATTGGCCCTTGTGCCCCCGGTTGTCGAAATTCCAAAATTTCAAAATGTCGAAAGCTCAAGGCACTTGATCAACGGATCACAATGCCCTCCAGATCTACAGTCATATCTCTTCCTTGTCACTGACCTCCTTGCAACTCCACTTGATCCAACAGCTTGTGGTATTTTGTGAATCTCCTCGAGAGTCCTCCACCATCCATTCAGATATTTGAGATCTCCTCTCCTAGATCTACACAGTGTTAAATTATGTGCTCCTACCTCAAATCAAATGGTTCATGGGATTCTCCACTATGATCCAATGCTCGACAGCGTTCTTCCTCCTAAGATTTTACTCGCTTCAAACTTAGAATATTTTCTAAGTCTCGAAGGTCTCAACCTTTGACTCTTCCTCTTGTGAGCCCGGTTCCTTTGGGTCTCATCTGTGGTATAGAAATTCTTTCCCTTATGAGATTTTCCCTCTTGGATTTTTACTCCTGCGCACACCTTGCATTCGAGGATCTCAAATAACTTAGATTCAAGAAGTTTTCTTGAAAAGAAAACTCCCTATGCCCACCTGGCGTTCTTTTTCTTGATGCACACCTTGCAGAGCCTACAGAGTATTCAGCAACCCTGTGAGTGTCTTATCTTAGAAACTTCCCTTTCCTCAAAACTCGAAATAGAGTTCTCTGGTGCACTCTATGCACTCTCTCAATGCCCTCTTGGCAGAGCTCTACAGAACCTTCAGTGGTTTTGTCTTCCCTGAACTCGAAACAGAGTTCCTTCCTGTGCACTCCTTGCACTTCTACTAATGAAGGTTCAACGCTATCCCTCTTGAGCTTTGTTGAGGTTGTCTCACCTCTGTCAATGCACACCTTGTGGACTATGTGCACTCCTTTCACTCAGAAACTCCAAGACAGGAAGAAATTGAAACTTGTGCAATGCTTCACCGGTTATACATTTAAAACATGAAATGCATAAAAACATGTAAACATCAAACACACAGTATGCAGGAAAAACTAATTTTCTATTAATTTGTATGTCTATACAAATGTTTACAAAGACTGGATTGTAACAAGTCTCATCTCTCTCTCGAGACCTCTCTGCTCTGGTCTCTCCTCTTATCTTTCTACTCTAATTTCTTAATTACAAAATGATGTCTCCCATGAGCTTATCCTCAACCACCGTCTCTGAGCTATCACTATCACAAAGAGGCTCCTACGGCTACATCACATAAATGGATGCCCAGTCCTGACTATGTCTTGGGCTTGCTGCAGGCAACCATTAAAGGAAAACTCAACCACTACCTATACAAAGGTGTCGTCTGGCATTAAAATCCTTACAACATTTATTGAAATTTCAAATTTCAAAATTGAGAGGGTTGCGCCTCTCCCTTTCTCCATTAAATGTGTGTTGGATGTGTTGGTTGGCTGGCACACTGCTGACATGGAGCGATGTTCCTGCATCATACTCCTCAGCTGGAAAAATCAATATCTCTTGATCATGAGCTCCTCTTCTCCAGTGTTGAAATCCACCTGGATCCCAAACTTTCCCTTGGAGTTTTACATCTACTCATTTGCTTCGTTGCTGTTGTTGTTGCTGATGCTTCTTCCCTGTTGCTCTTGCAGGCTTCCTTCTGCTCATCTTTCCTTTGTTGACTGCTTCTTGTGATGACCTCAAAATCAATCTCTTGATCTTCTCAATCACCATGTCCAGCTGCTCCAGTGGTTGGATCTCCTTATGTAGTCTTCTCTACTGCACTTGTGTCTCCTCAATGGGAAGATATGCTCGATCTCCCCTGCTATCTTTATCTCTCTTTGTGGCACTAAGTGGCCACTCTACTGCATACTACAGCTCTGTAGTCTCCTCACTAAACCATTGCTCAGCTTCTTCCTGTGGCAATTTTGTTACTGCCATTTCTCCTCCTGACATACTTCCAGCTTCTCCCCAAGCTGGTATGTTCCACTACCTACTTCCAACTTATCTTGTTGGATGTGCAAACTTTGCACCATCACCCTCCTTTCTAGGGCTTCCAATTCTTCACACAGGTCAGCAAAATCCATGTTATCTGCTTCCTCCTCTTCTTCTTCTTCTTCTGCAGCTTCCAGTACTGCAATGATTTCTTGTCCAGCTTCCTGGCTGAAAATTTTGAGCCATTATGTTGAATGATCATCTTCTACTTCTTGGGAAAATGTCAGTGTCTGCTCCATTTCTTCCTCCATGACAGTTTCTCTTAGTTGTCGTCCTATTATTTTTGTGTCTGCAACACATGCTCTGGCCTCAATTGGGCTACTTGGTAGGAGCACCTCTATTCCTCCAATGATCAAAATTCTCTTTTGATTCTCTCTTGTCATCACTCCTTGCTGATCTGAACTCTCCTATGAGTTCATGAGACTCTCAGACAGTCTCATCTCTTTCCCCTTGCCCACCTGGAAATTAGGGAATTTTTTGTTGCCCACCTGGTAGTCTATGAGATCATCTGATCCCATCTCATTGCCCACTTGGCAATATAAAATTTCACCACTACCCCCTTGGCATTACGCGAGACCTTCCACTGATCTATTTCCAGTGCCCACCTGGAAACTTGAAAGTCCACTTCTGCCCACCTGGTAGTTTATGAGATCCTCTGTTAATCTCATACCATTGCCCACCTGGAAATATGAATTTACATGGTTGTCCTCCTAACAGTCTATGAGATCCTCCAATGATCTCATTTCATTGCCCACCTGGCAATTCGAAAATTCATCCCTGCCCTCCTGGCAGTTTATGAGATCTTAAACTAATCCCTCTTCCTCATCACTAAGGGTTTCTCCGACTTTTGGATCATAGATGAAAACCAGCTCTATGTCACTGATTCTTTTAGCATACCTCATCCACTTCCTCAGCTCTTGTTGTTGTTTCCTAGCCAACAACTTTTGAAAAGGCCATTTGGATTTCCTATTCAGAGGCCATTCGTACCTCCAGTGTAGTTTTTCCTCCTGCTACATCTTCAATGTTAGTTGTTCCATTCTTTCTCTTATCTCAGCAAGTTCCTTTTCAATCTTTGCTTTACTCATCTGTTGGTGGTCTCCTCTTCCACCACGCTCATGGCCTTCAGTATCCATTTCCATCTTTCACTTGCCCTCCTGGCAAGCGTATGGATCACTCTACATCTGAGAGCATCTCCATGTCCTCCCACATCTCACTTGGTTGTCTATCATTTGTTGCACACCTTACAACAATTACCACAGAGATTTAACACCCTGCTTCTTTCACCTGTTGTATATAGATGAATCTCTGCTTCTGATGCCACTTGATGTTACCAGAATTTCTCCCACCATCTCTCCTCTATCTGTGAACAAAGTAACGGTCTCCTCTTTCTCTTTTGTTTGACATCTACAGACAAAAATAAGCTCTGATACCACTTGATGGTATCAGAATGTATCCCTTCACAGTCTTCCTCTTGTCTATGATATGCAAACAAAAAAATATTAGCTCTGATACCACTTGATGCAGACCCCCTACCTCAGCAGGGTCCACTGACCTCCCGGTCTTTGGATCACTCTTTTCCCTGAGCCGAAATGGTTCTTCGAGATCCTGTTGGAACCCTTTGAACGAATCCACAGGTCCCTTCGTCCTCTGGCATAGGCTTTGAGAAAACCTATGCATGCACTCAGCTTTCAGTGCTCTTATTTGTTCTAAACCAACACACCTTTCTCATTTCGGGATTTTGAGACTCCTGCATATGAGATCTCCCAGGCTCCTTGTCCTTCAAATTGTCGAAACCCGAAAAAGGGCTGAGCTTCTTGGCACCTCCCTCAACCTCTCTCCATGTGACCACTTCCTCGTGACCATGTGTTAATGCCAAAAGGTGCTTTTCATGGTTTAGGACTTCGACGTTCAAGAGTCCCATCCCTTTGCCTCTTGAAACCTTGAATCTTGGTCCTTCCCAAAACCAGATCTGACGGTCCTACGTCCTCCTCGATTGATGACCACAATTGTTTAGTGATTTCACGATTCGAGACTCCACGTCTCCTGACTCCTAGCCTCTCAAACACTCGGGTCTCGAAATTTCAAAAAGGGATTAACGAGCTTTCACAATTCAGGGAAACATAATGAAAGCGTTCCCCCTATTCTTTGTCTTTCGAATCCCCAGTTCATGACATGTCAAAATACGTCAAAGTGCTATTGGCTTTCGCGATTCAAGGAATCACGATGCAAGGGTTCCCATTTTTCTCTATCTTTCGAATCCTTGGTTCATGAAATGTCGAAATCTCTCCCTCTGAGAGACCAATGGCCCAGGACCTTCTGGAACCGATGACCATGATCTAACTGGATCAACGGTTCGAAATATTTCGGGCCTTTTCCTGAAACCTCGACCGCTCACCATGTGTCCTCCTTGATGAACGGTCCTGGTCCTTTCGTGAATTCTCCTTTCGCGATATTGGCCTAGTCTTCTCCTTGTTTCCCCAGTGCCAAAAACTCTGAAAACCCTCAAACCCACTGGATCGATGATCCACAATTGTCTTGATCAATGGTCAGTATCTGATCACGATTCTCCCTTTCGTGACTTTGGGGGACTCTTCACTCTCAATCTCCCAGTGTCCAAATCCCTAAAATGTGGATCTCTTGACACACGTCCTCTGAGATGGATGGTCCCGATGCTTTTAGGACTTGATGAGTCCTCTCCCTTCCACTGTTACGAGGCTTAAACCTCGCACACCTTCTTTTGGATTCGAAGGCTATCGTCTCTTGGTGCTAGACCTAACGGCTTTGATATTTTCGAGGTTCCACCAATCGAGAGTCCCACACTATTTTCCCTTGTACCCCCGATTATCGAAATGCCGAAATGTCGAAATGTTGAAAGATAAAGGCGCTTGATCAATGGCTCACAATGCCCTCCAGTTCTATGGTCAGATCTCTTCCCTGTCACTGACCTCCTTACAACTCAACTTGATCCAACGGCATGCAGTATTTCTCGACTCTCCTCGAGAGTCCTCCACCATCCGTTCAGATCTTCAATATCTCCTCTCCTGGATCTACACAGTGTTAAATTTTGTGCTCCTACCTCAAATCGGACGGTCTGTAGGATTCTCCACTGCGATCCAATGCTCGACAATGTTCTTCCTCCTGAGCTTTTACTCACTTCAGACTTAGAATATTTTCTAAGTCTCAAAGGTCTCGACCTTCAACTCTTCCTCTTGCGAGCCCAGTTCCTTTGGGTCTCATCTATTGTATAGAAACATTGTCCCTTCTGAGCTTTTCCCTCTCATAGATTTACTTCTGCACACACCTTGCATTTGAGGATCTCAAATAACTCAGATTCAAGAATTTTTCTTGAAAATAAAACTCCCTATGCCCACATAGCGTTCTTTTGTTCAATGCACACCTTGCAGAGCCTACAGAGTATTCAGAAACCCTGTGAGTGTCTTATCTTCGACACTTCCCTTTCCTCAGAACTCGAAATAGAGTTCTCTAGTGCACTCTATGCACTCACTCAATGCCCTCTTGGTAGAGCTCTATAGAACCTTCAGTAGTTCTGTCTTCCCTGAACTCAAAACAGAGTTCCTTCCTGCGCACTACTTGCACCTCTGCTGATGAAGGTTCAACGCTATCCCTCTTGAGATTTCCTGAGGTTTTCTCACCTCTGTCAATGCACACCTTGCGGACTATGTGCACTCCTTACACTCGGAAACTCCAAGACAGGAAGAAATCGAAACTTATGTAATGCTTCACCAGTTATGCATTTAAAACATGAAATGCATAAAAACATGTAAACATCAAACACACAGTATGCAAGAAAAACTGATTTTCTATTAATCTGTATGTCTATACAAATGTTTACAAAGACTAGATTGTAACAAGTCTCAGCTCTCTCTCGAGACCTCTCTTCTTTGGTCTCTCCTCCTGTCTTTCTACTCTAATTTCTTAAATACAAAATGAGGGCTCCCATGAGCTTATCCTCAACCACCGTCTCTGAGTTATCGCTATCACAGAGAGGCTCCTACTGCTACATTACATAAATGGATGCCTAGTCCTGAATACATCCTGGGCTTGCTACAAGAAACCATTAAAGGAAACCTCAACCACTACTTGTACAAAGGTGTCATCTGGCATTAAAATCCTTACAACATTTATTGAAATTTCGAATATCAAAATTGAGAGGGTTGTGCCTCTCCCTTTCTCCATTAAATGTGTGTTGGATGTGTTGGTTGGCTGGCACGCTGCTTACATGGAGCGATGCTCCTGCATCATAATTCCACAAAAATAGAATAAAACAAAGTCTGAGAAGAACCGGACTTAATATTTACAGTCACATCCAAAAGAAGAACACCACCTGAGATTGGAACTAGGTGTTTTAAAAGAAACTCATATGTACACTATTTACAAAATAAATAGATAAGATGCACATAAAAGATAAGGGATTGATATATTCATTGCAGGATTCATCAGAACGGTGAACAATATCCACGAATAGAGAGAACGGAAAATGGATCACAATTAGGAGATAACTTTAAATTGTCATTCCATAAAGCACCAAAAATATTATGTTGGATAAAACAATTGGAAACTCAAGTTTCAAATCAAAGTCTTTGAGAATGCAATATTGTAATATCCCAAGTATCTCTCTTGAAGTCTCAAAATAATAATGAGTCTTTAAATAAAAAGGTAAATGTCTTTAAAGAAAATAAAATGCATTCGCCCTTAAAAGACGACTAGGAAAGGGATCTCATGATCCATAAAGTGAAAATACCTGGAAGATAAAAGAAGGACAACCAAGAATTAGCCTCAATCTCACAGAATATCAAGAAGACAAAGGCAGTATGACAAATTATTGTAGAAGAAATAGATGTAGAGAAAACTGAAAGGGTAAAGTTAATGTTTGACTCACTGTGATGAAGATATCTCATAACCTTTACTTGCTCATAGTTGGCTCCTTTATAAGCGTATGTTGTGGTTGAGCTGGCATAACCATTGTAATTTTTTCTTGATTTTATGGTTCACTAATTTTGATTAACACCTATTTCAACCACTCCTCAATGTACTCCCTCAACGGTGCCACAGTAATTTCATGCTTAGTTTTAATTTCAAACAACTGGTTTTCAGATTCCCTCAAATATAGTTTGGATTGACAGTATTCGTCGTTTTGTTCACGGTGATATGTGGAACACCACATGATTCCTCATGGTTAGGGAGATATGGCTTTGTGAAGTTGGAAGCCCCAAAGAATGGTTAAGAAGCCCCTAGTTGGTTACAAGTCTTTAATGAAAGGGTAAATTGGTTGTAAAAAGAAATTTCAAGAATCCTTAAAGTTAAGGAAATAGGTCCTAAAGTTAAGGAAAGAGGTTACTTAGAAAAAATATAAATACACCTCAAGAAGTCTCTCATAAGTACATTACAAATACACACAAGTTTATTGAATATCTATCTAATTGATCAAGTGATTCTTATATGAGGTAACAAAGGATATCTTAGGTGTTTTTCATAGGGAATATGAAGTAAATAAGGGATAAATTACAAGGGAGGATGAAATCTCGTGACGATGTGTTCTAAGGTACGTTATTTACAAGTCATATTACCATCTTTGCTATAACCATTTTTATATAATGATTCAGATAGTGAAATATGGAGGATATGTATTCGACATATCAAGGTACATGTGGTAGAAATTTCAACTTTTGGGTTGTTTAATTTGGGAGATAAACTCTGTGGAAGATAGGTTTTTGGACAGTCTTGGAACTAGTCTCAAACAGGGGTTTTGAGTAAAACCGTCATAATTTCTTCATAGAAGATCCAAATTCCATGAGAGCAAATGAATTGGATAGAGTATAGGTCTTAGTATGTTGTGTGAAATTTTTATATCCATATATAAAATATTCCACGAGGGGAATTCTATATGAGTTCACTCTATAGAATAAGACAAAATTCAGTAAGGTCTGCCATTTTTTCTATAACTCATTTTCTGGGATGTTCCAAGAAGTGAAAATTGGGGGAATTGTAGAGAAGATACGAAATAATATTGGGTACAATTTTCAGACATTTATTCATTACAGTTATGGATTTAGTCTTTTTTAAAGTTAGGGTTTGTGACTAATCCAAAACTAGTCCTGTGAGACTAAGGTAATGTTTGATCAAGATGTTATTCTCTTGTTACTAAAGTTGAGGAAGGTATGCAAGTATGTAATCACATACACCAGGTATGTTGCAGATTTACATGTATGTTTATATTCATGTTTTTAGGGTTACATGTTGATGATGTTATGGTGTATGGCATGATTGAGACATATAATGAGTGATATTGTGTATGGTTGAGGCACATGGTTTGAGGAGCATGTTGGATATTGGGCACATTGTTTGAGATACATTTTTGGTATATGTATGAGGCACTTGTTGGTGATATATATACATTCTTGGTACACATTTGACACATATCCTTGGCATATGGTTGATGCACATTTCATGGTACATGGTATATGGTAATGGTTTATGTACATGGTCGGTACATGGTATGGTGTTGATGTACATGGTTGGTACATGGTATGGTGTTGATATACATAGTTGATGTACATGGTTGGTACATGGTTTATGATACATATTGTGGTACAAGTTGATGCATGGTTGATGCATGGTACAAGTTTGGTACATGGTATGGTACAGGCACATATCTTGTGATGGTATGATGGTGATCTTGGTGTATGTTTGGTAGAGGCATGTGTTGTTGATGTTGAGCATATGGTTTGAGATATGCTCTTGGTGATCTCGGAATGAGTTGCATACAGATGAGAGTGGATTTGGTTTCTTGGATGAGACAATGACAGGTTGGACAGGTTGATGTGATAGTGATAGTGACAGTGGCAGTGATAGTGGCAGTGACAGTGGTAGAGTCAGTGACAGTTGGTCTACATTTATATTTCAGGGAGACAGGATAGGGAAAGGAAAGGGGGTTGTAGCCTCCTTTTGGTTGGAGCTGAAGAATCAACGATTTGGATCTTCCTTCAATTTGGAACATGAGAAATAGGTGGTTGGATCTACCTTCTTATTGGAGCCAGAGAACTCAAGGGGGTTGTAGCCTCCTTCTAGTTGGCACCAGAGAATTCAGGGAGTTGTAGATTCCTTCAAGTTGGAGCTTGAGAATAGGGGTTTGGAGCCTCCTTCCATTTTTAGGTAGAGAATTTGGAAGTTATTTCTTCCTATGAATGAATTCTTGATATATATAAGAAAGCATTCAGTGGTTTTCACCCATTTGGGTTTCCGTGTAAAAACAGGTGTATTGTGTTCTTGATGTGATGATGCTTATGATTACATGTTTATGATAAATATATTGAATGTAATCATAGATGATACATTGATGATAAATTGTTGAACATTGTTGATAAAGTGAAAGAATATATATTGTGGTTAAAAGTGGTATAAAATGTTCATATTGATTCACCCCCCTATCAGTATTCCAACAATTGGAATCAGAGAGCGTTCCTTCAAGAGACAGTTTAGCCACTCGAGGGAGGTAATGGAATATACTGAGAATGGAGTGTCATTATTTAATGGTCTTAATGGTATAGAGTATGAGATGTGGAGCATAAGGACGAGAAAAATTTTAAAGGCACATGGATATGATATTTGGTATTCAGTTGTCACGGGATATAATGCTACCAAGAAATCAAAGACTATAGCCAAGAAGGAATTGAAGAAGAATAACAAAATAGCAATGGATTTCATCTAGGAAGGATTACCTAATTTGGCAAGAGAAAAGGTTGGAAAGTGTTCAACAACTAAATAACTTTGGGATAAGCTACATGATATCTATTTTTCTCCTGTCACAAAGTTAGAGTTTGCTAAAAAAGATACAGGTGCAAAACAGGAAGAAAGATGCTCATCATGTCAGATATATTTAGAAGAAGAAGAGTGCGAAGTGACAAAAGCCAATAGAGGTGAGTTATTTTGTTTTAATTGTGAATATCATGGACATATTGAAATTGAATTCCCTTACTTGAAGATTGAAAATGATGAAATAGAAGACAATACTGAGATTGAAAAGGCAGACCTGATTAGTGCTTTAGATGAACTAAAGAAAGAAAGAGAAGAAAATAAGTCATTGAAGATAGAATTGATGAAGCAAAAGGAAAGTGTTCAAAGTTTTGAAGAAGCCTAGCAAGTTATCGAGAAATTAAGAGCTCAACTAGAAGAAGCCAGAAAGGTCGAAGAAAATCTTGAAAGTCAAAAGTAGTTTTGGAAGCCAACTTAGCAACACAGAAGGAAGAATTTGAAAAGAGAGAGAAGATATTCATAGATCATCTCAAGGAAAGAACTAAAAATTTAAACCAGCTTGAGGTAGAGTTTGGTCAATAAGAGAGAAGACTTGAAGAAGAAATGTTGTCATTGAAGATCCAACTTGATGAAGCAAAGAGAATAGAAGAAGTCATGAAGTCTCAAATGATGAAGAAAGAAGAAGAGGTGGAGAATCTTGAAGAATAAGTTGTCATGTCAAGAGAAAAAGTTGTTAAGCTCAACCGGAATTTTGAAGAGAATGAAACATCCACATAATCAGTTGAATAGAATCCCTCCAGGTTGCCAGAAAGGAAGAATGAAGAGAAGCCAAATACTTATGAAAAAGTCATTAAAGGTTCAATAAAGAATGAAGAATTCCTTGAAGAAGAACATTCTAGGAGTGAAAAAGACTTGAGAAGAAGACTACAGAAGAATATCATCCACGTTCAAGTCACAAAGAAGCCTCAATCATGATTATGATCAGCCAAGGCAAGAATTAAGAAGGACTACACCACAAATAATATCATTCATTCCCAGGTATGTAAATTTCTTTTATGGTCATTGTTTTTATTGTACTATATTTGGACATAAGGTTGCAGATTGCAGGGCTTATGGAAGAAATGTTCAAGCAAGAAATGTTGATGTGCCCCCACATGACATTAACCATTACAAATGCCACAACTATGGTCATATATCTCGGAATTGTAGAATAATTATAGTTCCATCCATGAAGAAAGAAATGGATATCAAATACAATAAGATTTGGAAAAGAAAAGAAAAAGAGAAACTAAAAGAAGAACAGGTGAATAAAGACTAGGTCCCAGAGATTGCAATATTTGCAGTAGTACCAGAAATAAAAGAAGAGAAGGTTCAAGAGATTGTACTTTCAGGAATTGTAGTGAGAGATCAATACATAAACAAAAAGGAAGAAGTCATATTTCAGAGAGATCTTGAGTCCACGGATGAAGAGAAAGATGACTCTGCATCAGAGAAGGTATTTTTCTGAGCCATCCAGCTTGGAGAATCCCAACAAATATGGTTTTTGAACATGGGGATTCTATGCAGTAGCTGAGACAGATTAGAGATCCATCCTTTGTGCAACTTACAGGGTTTGAGGATTCAAATTCAGAGTAGTCAAAGAGCATAAGTACAAAATGATAGATTGATTGACTAAGAAAGAAGTATTCCCACACAGGTGTCAATTGGCAGTTACACATGTAGAAGTTTATGATCATATTATGGTAGAGATATCTTCAGTACATGTTTTTCCAAACATGGAGAGTTTGATGAGAATATAGATCATATCAGTAGACATATTTGATTCAAACTAGTGTTTGTACAGTGACAAATGGGTGAGGATTGTGGACAGTTGAGTAGCATAGTTATGGAAAGTTTGTGACATATGGTCAAAGATTGATTTACAGATTCACAGATCGGTGAAGATATTGGTTCAGAGATTGATTTAGAGATTCACATATTGGTTCAGAGACTGATTCAGAGATCAACTTAGAGACAGTTGGATTATTATGATAAAGGAATATTTGAATGTTTTAACTTTGAATGTTTTTTATATATGTCATTGAATTACATGAGAAACCACCAATGGACAATGAACAGCACTAGAAAAGAAGGAAAAAATTCACAGGTAGCCCTATATTGATCTACAGAGCTTCTAGCAGAAAAATAAAGTCATCAAAGGAGGAGATCCAAAAGGAAATATCATTAGCATGCAGAAAGGGGGAGACATACCCACAGGGGGAGTTATTATTTTTCCCGTGATTGGTTAGAGTAGGTACATTGTCAAAAGGAGACATATCAATAGGGGGAGTTAACCTATGTTCAAAGAGGGAGAGAAAGAACAAAGGCATAGATTGATTTGTGAAGAGAAATAACAGAGGCATGTAGACAGGGGGAGTATCCCCAAGGAGACATACCCTTTTCCATTGATGTAAAAGGGTCAGAGTGAGAAACATTGATGAGGATTGAAGGTTAGATGGGGAGCTTGAGCATGAGTGTTTTCATTTCTAAGTGTTTTCATCAATGTTGGTGTTGCCATCAATTCCAAAGATGGATATTGTTGGATAGTTGGTTGTCATTGATGTCAACCCTTAGAGAGCGATCTTGGAAATTGATGTCAACCCTTGGAGAAGTATAGAAGCCCCAAAGATTTGGATGATATTTTTGGATAGTTTGTTATCATTTGTATGATTGAGATTGATTGTGATTTAGTGTTGGTTGTGGAGCCTTATTATCTTCCTGATTCAGAGGTCCTTTCTTTCAGCCGTGTTTATACCCCATGAAGTATTTACACCCCAGAAGTATGTACACTCTTCCACGCAGGGGAGTGCAGAGGGGGGATACCCCCTCTGCGGGGTTCGGGGGGTCCATCCCCCTGGATGGGGGGTCTGGGGGCAAGCGGGCCCCCAGCGGGGGTTCGGGAGCAGCGTCCCCCGATGGGGGTTCGGGGGCGAATCCCCCGAAGCAAAAATTGCCTTATAAAAGTATATTGTAATTTCATTGTAAATCTGGACCGTTCATTATAAGGTCGCAGATCTAACGGTAGAGATTATGTTAGGGTTTTTGCCCTAGAAGGCAACCCTCTTTTATGAGGGAAATGTATTGCGGCTAGGTATGAGGGTGAATATTATATTCTGAGAGAGGAGACTGTGAGAGAAAGAAGAGGAAGTTACAGCGGGTTTTGTTGTAGGTTGTATCCCTTCATTTGTTGGATAATGATAAAGGAAGGACCTGGCAATTTCTCTGGTGGACGTAGCCCACACTGGGTGAACCACGTAAATCTGTGTCTCTCTTGTATTGTGTGTCTTCTATGTTTTTGTTTTTGCATTTGTTTTATTTTATTGCTTCGCGGTCCTGTTTTTCTAACAACTGGTATCATAGCGTAAGGTAACTCGCAGGAAAAGAGGGTTCTTGGTTCGAGTGGGAGCAATGTCGGAAGATGGAAAGTTTAGGGTCGAGAAATTTAACGGCCAAAACTACTAGTTATGGAAGATGCAGATGGAAGACTATTTATATCAGAAGGATCTATTCC
>ML784826.1:713661-726989 GCA_009831015.1 Picea engelmannii
TGGTCTTCAAGAATGAAGATGAAGATGAGAAATTTTCCAGGTCCAAGAAGGTTCAGAGTCCAGCATATACAGCAGTAGTGGAGTTGTTGAGATCAGTCTCCAAGTGGGAGATTGTTGGTTGTGGAGCCTGATTATCTTCATGATTCATAGGTCCTTGCTTTCAGCCGTGTTTATACCCCATGAAGTATTTACACCCTAGAAGTATGTACACTCTTCCACGCGGGGGAGTGCAAAGGGGGGGTACCCCCTCTGCGGGGTCCGGGGGGTCCATCCCCCCGGCTGGGGGGTATGGGGGAAAGCGAGCCCCCAGCGGGGGTTCAGGGGCAGCGTCCCCCGATGGGGGTTCGGGGGTGAATCCCCCGAAGCAAAAATTGCCTTATAAAAGTATATTGTAATTTCATTGTAAATCTAGACCGTTCATTATAAGGTCGCAGATCTAATGGTAGAGATTATGTTAGGGTTTTTTCCCTAGAAGGCAACCCTCTTTTATGAGGGAAATGTATTGCGTCTAGGTATGAGGGTGAATATTGTATTCTGAGAGAGGAGACTGTGAGAGAAAGAAGAGGAAGTTACAGCGGGTTTTGTTGTAGGTTGTATCCCTTCATTTGCTGGATAATAATAAAGGAAGGACCTGGAAATTTCTCTGGTGGACGTAGCCCACACTGGGTGAACCACGTAAATCTATGTCTCTCTTGTATTGTGTGTCTTCTGTGTTTTTGTTTCTGCATTTGTTTTATTTTATTGCTTCGCGGTCTTGTTTTTCTAACAGTTAGTTGATGTTAGTTGATGTTAGCAGATGTGATGGATACATTTGATGAAGTCTACATGAAGCCCCAGGGGTGTGGTTATGGTACCCAAAGTTTAATGATGTTTTTGGACATGAATTACAATGTAAATGAAGTTAATACAGTCATATATGGATAGTACTCATTGTGTCATTTTCGTTGATATGTGGAACACCACGTGGTTCCTCACGATCAGGGAGATATGGCTTTGTTAAGTTGGAATCCCCAAAGAATGGTCAAGAAGCCCCTAGTTGGTTACAAGTATTTAATGAAAGGATAAATTGGTTGTAACAATAAATTTCAAGAATCCCTAAAGTTAAGGATAGAGGTACTAAAGTTAATGAAATTGGTTACTTAGAAAAAGTATAAATACACCTCAAGAAGTCTCTCATAAGTACATTACAAATACACACAAGTTTATTGAATATATGTCTAATTGATCAAGTGATTCTTATCTAAGGTAACCAACGATATCTGAGGTGTTTTTCAAAGGGAATATGAAGTAAAGAAGGGAGAAATTCCAAGGGAGGATGAAATCTTATGAGGATGTGTTCTAAGGTATGTTATTTATAGGTCATCTTACCATTTTCGCTATAATTTTTTTATAGAAAGATTTAGATAGTGAAATATAGAGGATATTGATATGACATATCAAGGTACCTATGGTAGAAATTTCAGCTTCTGGGTCATTGTATTTTGGGAGATAAATTATGTGGACGATAGGGTTTTTGGCCATTCTTGGAACTAGTGTCAAACGGGTGTTCTGGCTAAAACCATCATAACTTCTTCATAGAAGATCCAAATTCCATGAGACCAAATGAATTGGATATAGTATAAACTTTAGTATATTGTGTGCAATTTTTATATCCATATATCAAATATTCCACACGAGGAATGCTCTACAATTTCACTCTATAGAATAAGCCGAAATTTAGCAAGGTCTTCCATTTTTTCTATAACTTCTTTTATGGGATGTTCCAAGAAGTGAAAATTGGGGGAATTGTAGAGACAATATGGAACAATATTGGGTACAATTTTCAGACATGTATTCATTAAAAGTATGGAGTTATTCTTGTTTAAAGTTAGGGTTTGTGACTAATCTAAAAATAGTATTGTGAGACTAAGGTGATGTTTGATGAAGATGTTATTCTTTTGTCGTTGAAGTTGAGGAAGGTCTGCAAGTTTGTGATCACATACACCAGGTTTTTTATAGAGTTATAGGTATTTTTATATGCATGTTTTTAGGGTTACATGTTGATGATGTTATGGTGTATGGCATGATTGAGACATATCATGAGTGATAGGGTATATGGTTGAGGCACATGGTTTGAGAAGCATGTTGGATATTGGGAACATTGTTTGAGACACATTTTTGGTATATGTATGAGGCACTTGTTGGTGATCTATATACATGCTTGGTATACACTTGGCACATATTCTTGGCATATGGTTGATTCACATTTCATGGTACATGGTATATGGTGATGGTTGATGTACATGGTTGGTACATAGTATGGTGTTGATGTACATGGTTGGTACAAGGTATGGTGTTGATGTACATGGTTGGTACATGGTATGGTGTTGATATACATAGTTGATGTACATGGTTGGCACATGGTTGATGATACAAGTTGTGGTACAGGTTGATGCATGGTTGATGCATGGTACAAGTTTGGTACATGGTATGGTATAGGCACATATCTTGTGATGGTATGTTGGTGATCTTGGTGCATGTTTGGTAGAGGCATGTGTTGTTGATGTTGAGCATATGGTTTTAGATATGCTCTTGGTTATCTTGGCATGAGTTGCATGCGGATGAGAGTGGATCTAGTTTTGTGGATGAGACAGTGACAAGTTGGATAGGTTGATGTGACAATGACAGTGACAGTGACATTGATAGTAGCAGTGACAGATTTTATGGCAGTGACAGTGGTAGAGTTGGTAATATTTGGTCTACATTTATATTTCAAGGTGGCGGGATGGGGAAAGGAAAGGGGGTTTTATCCTCCTTCTAGTTGGAGCCGGATAATCAGTGAGTTGGAGCTTCCTTTAGGTTGGAGCCTGAGAACTAGGTGGTTGGAGCCACCTTCCGGTTGGAGCTAGAGAACTCAGGGGGTTGCAGCCTCTTTCTGGTTGGAGCGAAAGAATTCAGGGAGTTGTAGATTCCTTCGGGTTGGAGTCTGAGAATAGGGTGTTAGAGCCTCCTTTCAATTGCAGCTAGAGAATTTGGAAGTTGGTTCTTCCTATGAATGAATTCTTGATATATATAAGAAACCATTATGTGGTTCTCTCCCATTTGGGTTTCTACATAAAAAATGGTGTGTTGTGTTCTTGATATGATGTTGCTTATGATTACATGATTATGATATATATACTAAATACAATCATATATGTTATATTGATGATAAACTATTGAACATTGTTGATAAAGTGAAAGAATATATATTGTGGTTAAAAGTGGTATAAAGTGTTCATATTGATTCACCCCCCTGTCAGTATTCAAACAGAATCCCCTTCGGAAGAGGTCCCTTGTTTAGTGTCATCAAGAGATTTATCCATAATTTTGTTATGCACAAGTTCATCCTTTGTGGGATTGTTCATGTCCGAAAAAAGTCTCACACACGGATTCTGGCAAACTAGTGGTATAAAAACCCATGCCTTCTAGGAGGTGGCTCCACTCTTTCAAAAGAAATACTAGGAGTCCTTCCTAGCCAGTGGAGTGATTGATCGACGACCTTGAATCAATGATACAAAAGCGGTGATACATACACAACCTAAGGACAACTATACAAATCAACACTCCACTAAAAATTCCTAAGAGAAACATCACAAAAAAACAATTTCTCCAAAAATTCATCCCAAGTGGACTAGCTCCTATGTCCAAAGTAATGAAAAAGTGAAAAGGGACCTTATGAAAAATGGCACGGGTTGATAAATTCCCAGGATCGATGAACGAAGTAGTGAGAAGAAGTTACCCCAACCTCCACATACTAGTCCTACCTAGTGCAAGCAACCCTTGCTTCGTAGGGCACCCTCCAAAGGTATTGATAGTGTGATACAATGTTTGCCTCAGGTACCATGGGAAACCCCTTGTGATCACCTCTGAGATACCTATGAAAAGAAAATATGGATACCAACTCACAGTCAGCGTCCAGGAGAAAAATTGATAGTCGAGACCGAACGTATGGGCATGGTAGAAAAGCTCGAAGCTCCGAAATCATTGTCTCTCAGGGAGGTAAAGGTACTAACAAATTTCCCATATACAATCAATTTTCCATGCTTGGTCAAGTTTTGGATGGTCTATCTCCTCGACTCTTCCTTAAGCAACCTCATGTTTGAATCCTCTGTTAGAGGAATTTCCCGGTCACACCTATACGAAAATTGGATTTCTCTCTCCCTAACTCAAACTCCTATATTTTTCAATGGCCTTGGAGAGTTACCTCTCCATCCTATTCCAAGGCCCTAATCTGGACTAATTTTTGAACTCTAGAAACAAACACTAGTAAATTTTAAATTTAGCATTCATTTTAGTAGTTGTTCTTTACTCAAAGGGTACGAAAGTGCAACTAATGTTGTTTGAGACTCTTGCAAAATTAAACTTATAAGAACAATGGAAAGGAAAATTTTACACTAATTCTATAATGGAAAGAGTTTCAAGCAATAAAAATGCATGAACAAACTTTCAGACCTTAAAATGAAATATTTTCTCTTTCTGATGCAAAATGCACAAATGCAACTTTGTCCTAGATGCAAGAAAAGCAAAAGAAGCAACCCAAATAATGTTCTTTGTTCTTTTTTCTTTTTCCTTTTAAATTATTTCAAGATAAGAATAAAAACAAATGCATATACTAAGACCCTTTTCTTTTCCAAATATGAATGCAAAACAATACAACAGAAAGAAAGAGACCTAACTAACAACAAACTAGGTTTTTTCATTTTCTTCTTCTTTCGACTTAAGAAAAAAATTAAAAAAAAGATGCTATAAGAAAGAAATTTTTTTGTTTTATGTTTTAAAAATCAAAGAAAATAACAAAATAAAAGTATTGAACTCAAATACAAACTTGGGTTTTATAAATGACCGCAATAACGACCATGAAATCGAGACCCTAAGAGCAAGACTAGTCTTATAGTTATGCAATCCAAGAGATCAAAAGAAGCCAAGTAAGCATCAAAAAACTGTGTTTTATTTTCAATTTTAATATTGTAACAAACTTCATATCCAACAAGAATTTTCAGGAACAAACTCCCCCAAAAAAGACCCTCAAAAACACCAAGACAAGGCTTAAAAAGACTGGAAAAACAAGCGGAAAGCTCACTTTTCAGGAGGAATACACCCCTTTAATAATTGTAGGGAGATTATATCAGCTTATTTACATGACTTATCATTCTATAGGGAGAATATGTACGCACCTTGGCCTTCTACAGGACGCATATATGACCCAAAATTCAAAGAAATACTTACATAGTTGTACGTGCTTAAGCCTTCTACAAGGCACATATATGACCTAAAATTCCAAAAACCACTTACGCAGTTTTACGCACTTAAGCCTTCTATAGGGCATGTATGTACGCACTTTACTCTTCAATAAGAAGCATATGTACACTTTTTTTGTCAAAAAAAAGAGCGTATACTCTCTAAAAACCCAAGAAAAACTTGAAAACCCATAGGTCTAAAGCCTAAAATTGAAATCCACAGTACTAAACACATCAACAAAAATAGAAAGAAAATTAAAAAAAATGGAAAACAAAGATCAAGCAAATCAAAAATGGGCTTAGAACCATAGAAGCATCAAGCAAATGTTTTTCTTATAGTTTTATAATCAAAGATCAACTTCTGAGATTGCTAAGGATATAGATAGAAATGAAGAGAGCCCACTGATCTAGGTGGATATCGGTGGCCACCCACCTTTTCCAACTGGCTCAAAGCAGTTTTCTAGCAATTTTGGTAATTTACTATTTTTAGCAGTTTTTAACTTTCGGGGCCATTTTGAGGGCCTAAATGAAGGTTTTTCGAGATCGATATTGTCAATGATATTTGAAGGCTCTAATTGAGACCCAAAAATGAATCTCCGCAACTATACCTTTCCAACGAGCTATTGTGCGCCCCAAATAGAGATCAGATGCCAAAGTTACGCCCCCGGGAAGTTGATACACCAAACTACCCAAAACGGGGTCCATAAAATTTTTGGCTTTTCATCTTTCGGGGTTAGGGTTTTGGAGTTTATTTATGATAAAAAGGCCTTTGGAACCTCATTGTAAAATCATCTTCTTGTGAATGAGATTAGTCATCACATCTCTTCTCAGAGATAAGATGCCACCATTCTAGCGAGTCTTTCACTCTGTATTTTTACAGTGTTTGTAAATGTTCGCTCATTAATAGAAAATTGTGTATTACTATATCTTTGTGTTTATGGTTGCATCTCTGATACATTTATGTTATATTATTGGATATCCGCGATATCTCTGTGCAATTCTTTATTATATCTCCGCTCTCATTTCGTTCCAAAAATAATCTGGATCAGTGGTATCAGAGCACGCTGCTCTTGATCTTTTTTCAGTGCATGTCCCTGACGAGGTCTGAGTATAGAAAGTTGGGTCTCAATATTTTCTCTCTTGGGTACAATCTCTCTCGCACGCCGAAGAAACCCTCCATGGCGGAAGAAAATAAAAATGACGGAGCAAAAGATTGTATTAATTTGTTGCTTGAGCAAGATCTCACGTGATTATGCCCACATCCTTCAACGTTTGTCGATAACAACAGGATCTTCTTCATCAAGTAGCCACTTTGGAGGCACCTCACCTTTCAAGGTACAAGTTAATTTTTATATTCCCGTATTTGAAGGACGGATAGATGCGGATGCCCTAGACAAATGGTTAAATCTGCTAAAAGGTTATTTCTTTTTTCACCATTTCTATGACAAGGAAAAGATCACCTTCACACTCATTAAGGCTCTCCCCCATGTCAAACATTGGTGGGAAACTTATTGGGAGAAAATTTCCACAAAGGAGTTTGGAATATATGGGCCCGAGCCCACTTGGGATTTTTTTGTGGATGCGGTAAAGGAACAATATTACTCTATTGGAAACTATGAAGACCAGTACATGAGATGGACCACACTATGACAAGAAAGGGGCCAAGCAGTGCCATAGTTCACCAATACCTTCCATACCTTGCCCACCAAGGTGGCTATCAAAGAATCTGAGTGACAGTTGGTTCTAAATATCGCGGGGCTCTACACAGATACATCCAAATTGAAATGGATTTTCTGGATACATCATCACTCGGTGTTGCGTATTGATATGCTATTAAAATCGAGTAGAAATTTAGGAACCATGAAAAAAAAAGGAGTTCGGATCTACAAATATTCAACAACCAAAGTGTGAGAAAGACGACCCTAACAAACAGCTTCCTGAAAACCAGTCTAAGCCACAAGAAAATAAAGGTCACAGAAAGACGAAGAAGGACACTGGAAAATGGTGTGATTTCCTAAAAATCCCCTGGAACAACACCAACGAATGTTGCTCAAAACAATCATTGTTGGTTGAGATCAAAGACAAGGAATAGAACCCTGATTCTGAATCTAATTCTGAAAATACTAGTAAAATACAAATCATCGATGTAGACCCACTGCTATTGTTGTGACCGCAGTAATTCAACCGGAAGAACCAACAAATCCTGAAGAGGGGGAGCACCTTTTTCATTCATAGATGTGGGTGAAGGGGACCCCGTTGCATTTTATTGTTGATAGTGGAATCCAGAAGAACCTCATCTCAGCAAAGGTCGTCAAACAGTTGGGATTGTCGAAAACACCACACCCGCAGCCATACAACATCGAGTGGCTTCGCCAGGTACAAGATCTTCATGTCACCCAGTAGCGTCGATTTTCATACGACATCTAGCCCTTCAAGGATGAGGTATTATGTGATGTTTCCCCACTGTATGTATGTGATGTTATCTTGGGCCAACCATATATGTGGAAGCGCCATGATATCTATGGGTCTTGACCCCATAGTGTCATTATTACTTTGGGGGGTCATCTTTACAAGATATCAAAGGTAGTTCCAACAACTATCCCACTTAAAAAATGTCGCAAGGTAGTACCTCATACTAAAAAATTTAGCTTCTTCACAATTTGTTTAAAAGGTGAATAGAAGGATACTGCAACCACTACAGCCCCGGCCCAAGCACCTTCTATCCAACAGAAGTAGGTCGACAAGATTGCAGCAAAGTGTAAATATTCCTTTTGCACACATGCATATCATGTAGCCAAACTGGTTAAAAATATCCAAACCTTCCAGCCACAGCTTCATGACAACCTTCAACAAGCTAAGCAACGCAACTTCTCCAACAAGGCAAACAGCTCATCAAGATGTAAATTCAGCAAACGCTTTTCCCTCTCCCTCGGGAACTCAACGCAATGGAGACCATTTCTTCCTAAGGAGGGAGTATTGATCCAAATGGATATCGGTGGCCACCCACCTTTTCTAACTGGCTCAAAACAGTTTTCTGGAAATTTTGGTAATTTACTATTTTTATCAGTTTTTAACTTCTGGGGCCATTTTGAGGGCCTAAATGAAGGTTTTTCAGGATAGATCTTACCAATTATAGCCAAAGTCTTTTATTTATCCCCCAAAATGAATCTCCTCGACGATACCTTTCCAATGAGCTATCGTGCGCCCCAAACAAAGATTGTATGCCAAAGTTACGCCCTCGGGAAGTTGATACACCAAACTACCCAAAATGGGGTCCATAAAACTGCTGGATTTTCATCTTCCAAGGTTAGGGTTTTGGATTTTCTTTATGATAAAAATTCCTTTGGAGCCTCATTGTAAAATTATCTTCTTGCAAATGCGAGTAGCCGTCACATCTCTTCTCATAGATAAGTTGCCACCATTCTAGCGAGTCTTTCACTCTGTATTATTACAGTCTTTGTACATTTTCGCTCATTAATAGAAAATTGTGTATTACTGTATCTTTGTGTTTATGGTTGCATCTTTGATACATTTCTTTTATATTATTGGATACCCACAATATCTCTGTGCATTTCTTTATTATATCTTCACTCTCATTTCGTGCCGAAAATAATTTGGATCACCCACGAGGACCCTCAAAGACCAAGACAAGACCTTGACCAAGAAAAAAGGAAAAATACATATTTATAAGACATGTACACACATGTCACCAAGGAAAGGAGAATATATATGCACCCTTTCCTCTTACAACCCACATATGTATGTTTTTTTTATTGAAGAACATAGCGTACAACACCAAAAATTTCATGAAAAATCAAGAAAAAGATTGGACTCAAGGATTGAAAATAGAGACCTAGGTTTCTAAAAGATTGAACTCAACAGTATAATCAGAAAGAAATCAANAAAAAAAAAAAAAAAAAAAAATGAAATCACCCTAAACTAACCCAAAAAGGAGATAATCCCCAGTATGGTCTCCAGTTATGTTACGGGGAAATTTTCCTATGGCTATGGGTTAAAGAGACAACAAAGCATTGATTGTTTAAAGATCAAACCAAATCCCAAAAATGTAATAAAAAATATTTGTAACTAAATTTATTAAAATGATCAAAAGTAAAGTGATTGCATCAACTAGTGTTGTAAGAAATTAGATGTTTAAACATAATCATCATACATTAAAACACAAGTAACTCATGGGAAAGAGGTCTCTTTATTATTAGACAATAGAATATAGGTAGTCATCACCTACACCTACTACAGCACTGCTCAGAGACCAAACTCCAAGTCCCTCCTCCAAGGCCACTGACTATAGGTAGCTCCTCCGACTCCAATGCTTATGTGGGCCCAAAGAATAAAAATGGGATACTTCTTGACCAGATATATGAAGCATAAAAAAGGTTGGAAACAGAGGTTTCTAGTTATAAGGGAATGAATTAGTAGTAAGGGAATAAGGGCTTGTAGATGAGACAATAAATTTCCATCATTATTTTGCTTCAAATATGATTCCCTTCTCCCCATGCCTTAGGCTCAATTTATACCATCTCCAAGCGGTTGGAGTGGTTACAAATGGTTTTGTACAAGTAATAGGATGTCAGGAACCAGGTAAACCCATGACCCCACTCAAAAATACATAAAATATTATTTTTTTGACCAAAATTGAGGTATACGCGCCCTTCAATGGAGCAACACACGTATTTGTGCCTTGCATAGCTATTATGGCGTATGTGTCAAAAAATATTGTTTTTTGAAGAATCCAAATTAGGTGAAAAGGATTAATGTCTACAAGTAGGACAAGGAAAGGCCAAACAAGTCATCAACGCATATGTGGTGGCAATTGATGCTTTAACAAGGAGCCAACCTAGGACAATTATAACACAATATGTCTGATTAGATTAGTTCTTAATTTTAGGGAATGAGGTTCGTTATTTTTCTGTCCATATTGTGAATAAGAGCATCAAAGCAGTTAGGGAATTAGCTATTTATTTTAAGTCATGTTACTTATAAATTGGGTAACTACCCAAGATTCTAACAAAACAAGTTTGTGCAAAGACATGGATTTTGGAGCTATTTTTGCTTAGCAGCTAATAGAATAATCTTGATCTTTGTAATTATGGTTATTGGTTGTTCTTACAATCTAGTTAAATTATTGGAGACCAACCAATGAGATACAAAGTAGGGGCCCATTCTTGAAGCATGGAATTGGATCCTTCTTATGTTCATAGCATTAGATTTCATTTCTTATGTAGTGTAATGGTATATTTATTACTGCTTCATCTTTCTATCATCTTTGTATTGTTAACAACCTAGTTTTGTTGTTGTTGGTTTTTATCTTATAAGAAAGATTTAATAATCCAAGAACGATGCCTTATGGTTTCTTTTGACGAGATCCATCAAGGGAGTCTTAGATTAGTTTAATAATTAATTACGGTAGCATTACTCTCATGTAGATGAAGCACAATGAATCAATGTAAGCATGCTTAGGTTTTGTTGCATGGTGTTTCTTCTATATTTTCTTACTTTTTTTAAGTAATAGGTTAGCATAAACATAGTCTAAAGAAAACCCCAAAAACAACCATTAAATATTTAATAAATGAAATAAACAAAAGTGATAAGATTGCATATATAGTGTAGGCATTTTGAAATTTTAAGTTCTCTAGTTGATAAATTAAAGTGAGTTTTTGTATATATTGACCTCATTGATCTCAAGCATTATTGGAACTTGTCACCAAATATATACCAAGCATTCCAAGTCTACCTTTTGGGTTCAAGAACAGGAATATTTGGGGTAAATTGTATTTCATGAGAGCATCTAGGTGTAGCCTAAAAAAATTATTTCCATGGTGCAATGGCCAATTTCCAAAATCCATATAATCTTAAGGGATTCTTAGGATTCACATGATATTACCATAAGTTTGTTAGTTTCTATGGTGAAATAAAAACACCTCTAACATCAGCATTAAAACAAGATGCATTTTCTTAGACTCATGAAACAATCCAAGCCTTTGAGAAACTTCAGGAGGCCATGTGTAACACTCCATTGTTTTGTTTTGTTTTTAACCGAAACTAGGGAATATTATATTAAAAGTATTGTACCGGAGATAAACAGTAATGCATACAAAAATCACTAATATAGGAACTTCATACAAAAATTGCAACTCCTCTGAGCCACACAAAAATTTATGAAAATGTTTATAAACCTGACATCCCAACTATCCTTTGCATTAAAATTCTTATAAAAAACACCTAAGATCCTAATTATTTTGAAAAACATAAAGGCTTAGAGAAATACATGGTGAATGTAGGCCTCCTCTTGTCCAACATTAAACGGAATTGAGTTTTGTTGCTCTATTTACATGGCTTCTTTTAGCTAGAAAACTATTTCCTCGTCCTTGTGTGCAGTGAATCAATCTGGTTCATACACGAAATACCCAAAATACTTGGAATATGAAGAAATCTATTTAGGATAAAAAATATATATATTGAATGAATGAGATTATTACAAATGAGAAATGAGGGTTGTATATATACCCACGCAGGGGTTGCCTTTCGTGATGAGATGTGACTCTTCATTATGAGGTGTCTCTTCATTAGTAATTATTAATTACTGATTTATTGATTATTCATTTATATATTTATATATTTGTGTTCATAGCATTGCCTTCCCCTTTTGAAATGCTTTGTCCTCAAAGCATAGTGATGGAAGGACTAGATGTCTTGTAATGTCATCACATCATTCTCTTTTCTACCGTAGTTGATGATACGAGATGGTATGAACCCCTGAGTGTTGAGAAAAAGTTTTGAACCGTAAAAGGATCGAATCATCCTAATTCAATTATTTGTGGAACGTTTCCCTTCCATGATGAATTGTTATCATGAGACTTAATTGTGTGAGTATCAATATGTTCTGGATAATAATTTAGTTGTTCCTAACCTAAGTGATATCGATAATATGATTTTTTAAGATATTTTCTTTTATGATTTTGATGTCGATAAGGAGTTCTTGTAACATTATTTTCTTTTATCATGCTTGTAGTGTTTTCTTGATTTTCTTTTGGAGTTTTATTTTCTTCATGCACTGATGTTGCATTTTTAATTGATGAAATTTTATTAGTAAGTACACTTGGAGTTTCCACCATTTGTACTCCAACATCCAACATTTCCTTGACTTCAACTGGACTTATATTTATTCCTTTCTTTGCAACTTGGATTTTTATAGCTGATAATTTCTTGATTGCAATGGAATTAGTTACCGTTTTCATATTGAACAGTGATTTCTTCCTAGTCAGTTGATTTAACATTTCTTGGTGTGAATTCTTCTCACCTTTTAACCTCTTAATATGGGATATCAAGTTCTGACTATGATTCTTGAGGCGATAAATTTCTTCATTTTTATCGGTGATAATTTTGTCAATTTCTTTTTGCATATTTTGCATTGATTTTTTATTTTCTTGAAGTATTACTTTTGAGATATCTTTAAAGTCTTCTAATGTTACTGCATTTGAATCCAACTTAATTCCATGTAACATTATCTTCTTTTTCCTGTAGGAAAATGTCAAAAACTTATTCTTTGTGTTTAATATGAAGGACCCTAGTGTTTCCATCCAGGGTGAACCCAAAATTATGTCATTGTCATCATAGAATAAGAATCTAATTGTGAATTGTGATACAAAGGTATAAACTTCAATGTTTAGTTGTAAATTTCTTATGCGGTATTTTTTCTCGTTCCACGAATCTGTCTCTTCAATTAAATTTGACATAAGAATCAATAATTGGTTAGCACATTAATTATCATTCTGAGATGGACCCATAGAAATAGTGACATCTTTCCCTACAAGTGTCCCTTTGACTCTAAGTAGCATTGACACAAATTTTCTTGAAGTTTTAGGAAATCTTGTTTTTTCCTTGTTATTGGACTCCTTTTACTTTTGTTGATGATTTACGTTACCTCAAAAAAAAATTCCTTATAAACTTTAATTCTTCAATATCTTCTTTGATAATATATCGGGTGTGAGGTCCCACTTTTTAGATAATAAATGGTGCACTTCTCATGCTTCCACTTCTTTATATATATAT
>ML784826.1:733005-764641 GCA_009831015.1 Picea engelmannii
GATTTTTTTTTTTTTTTTTTTTTTACACCTGCAGAGTTATACTCTGGTCTAAAGAATACTACAGTGATGAAATCCCCAAATGCTTAACCAGAAAGAAATATGTATTTACTTGGCAACCCAAACACCATTGCGTGGCAATAGATCTGGTTTGTTTTAATTTGTTTATGTTTCTGTCCCCCAAGGGTTAGGTATTCAAGGGTTCTATAGACAAGGGTTTGCCCTATGTTATAGCTCTCTAATATACGTGTGAGGTCCAACAGTAGTACTCGGCCCAATATCTCAGGGCAATAACTAAGGAGGATAGACCGTACCCTTAGTTGTACTACCCGACTACCTAGGTACTAGAGAGTATCTTCCCGAGTGTTGTTCTCGGTGACACTATAGCAGTCTGGCGGCCAATAGGTTTATCTAAAGAGGGCTTCAGGAAATCTAGGTCGATCCATACACAAGTGTTGTATGATGCGCTACCACTCGAAGGGGTACCAACAGGGGCTACAAGGGTGGCCAACAGATCTGCGCTTAAGAACCACTTATATTTCCTGCGTGTATGAATCCCTCAACTGTGGGTTTATGCACATAATGAAAGATCTCTGTGGCTTAAAGATGTTGGACTACGTCTCTACCCTAAAAAAAAAATCCCACAATTTTTGCCAAGGAAAGTGCTCTGATACCACTTGCAAGATACCAGATATAATAAATATGTAGAACAGAAATAAAATGCTAGAAATGGCAGAATAACAATAATATAACCAACATAATCTCCACAATAACACAGTAATGATATAAGAACAACAACATAAATAGCACTTTGATTCATAAAGAAATGTTCACGAGCCTCTTTGAGGGGGAAACCTCCAGTCGAGCAGCGCTCTGTTATAATAATATCCAAGCTAGGGTTTTCATACCCTCGACCCTTATTTATACTAAATATGTATATCAAGAGAAGCATCTAGAGGAAGATCCTTCTAGAAGTGGAAGTTTCTATTAGGTCTTCTTACATCTGCCTTATTCTATTTTATTGAAAGGCCTTATTAATATTTGCCTTTATTACATCCGAATATATTGATCTACTTATGTGCAGGTTAGGACCCTAACATATGAGGTTCACTAAAGGTATTGGGGTGTCTTTCTAGGATCTTAAGGTGTGCAAGAGACGTCTAAGGGATTTTCTTGGGGTCTTTCTTGTTCTCAAGGTGTCCTATGAAGGACTGAAGGTCTATGATGATGTTGTGTGTCTTATTATGAGCTTATGATGTAGGAGAGTTTTTCCTTATTTAAACAATCATGTTTGATTGGACCTAGGGGGTCTTTGGATTACTAAGGGAGTGGGTTCCCTAAAGCTTGAATCATTCTATTTTCCTATGTTTATTGATTTATAAAAGATAGGGGTTGTTAAGTTGAGATTATTGAATGTAATCAAATATGTCTTATTAAGATTATTCTGAGAAATTGTGAGAGATGGTTGAGTATTTTGTATATCTAGAGGATACTGAGGATTATGAGTGAGATATTTTAGGATATGAACCAATTCTAGTGTCATAATACTTTGTAATTAATATGTAAGCCTAAGGGCATTAAAAATGGATCAAGACAGAAACCTGAGAGAGACAAACAGAGTGTGAGGGTGAAAAAGGGTCAAGCATAGCCTAAGTCCAAAAAGAGGACATACAAATGTAAATCAAGCCAAGAAAACTAAAGAGCGATGTATAGGTTGTGTGGAGTAATTCATTCATAGAATTTTTGGTGGATTCTCAGTGTTAATGTGAAATTGAGTGGTTTTGTTGCATAGTATCTCTGTGTGAAATTGTTACAGTCTAGATCGGAATCTTTAAGTTATATGTGCATGTATCAAGTGCAAGGCACATGTAAGGACCGTGATATATTGTTGATCACGATAAGATCAATAATGATTCTTTGAATCATAGTGAGATTGTGGAGAATAGAATTTAACCTATATTGTATGCAGGCGAATTGAATGTCCAACCCTTCAAGAACGGATATTGAACCCTTTGTAGGCGTGAATAACAGTTACCATTCAATCAAGATAAAAAATTGACCATGGTCGTAAATTACAAGTGTCTAGGATTTGCTTGTTTGTTAGCTTGAATAGTCAATATTAGATCTTGGATAGAAGTTCATTTACATCAATGGTCAAAACCAGCCCTATATGCATAGTCCGATAAGAAGAGTCCTAAAGCATTTCGAAATTGGTGTGTCGGGGTAGAGTAGTTAAAATTACTCCAATAGAGAGAGGTATGATCGATGGATGGGATTGATCAAGAAAGATTTGATCGACAGCTAGCAATTACTCGAGTTTAAGATCTAATGAAACAAGGTCAAGTGTTTTGGAGTGTGTGGTTCATAGTCAAAGTCTGAAAAATACTTCGACGAAGGTAGTTTGATCTATGGTGTATATTGATCAGGGGAGAAATGAGATCGATGATCATCAGGATTCCACATGGAAGTGTTAGAGTGGTCTTCCAGAGGATGAAAAGGGAGAAACATCAACTACTATCAATGGTTCTGATGACTTTGGATTAATCTCAACTAATGCTACGGAAGTGACGTGTGGAGAAACATTATTGGATCTCAGAGTAGAACCATCAGAATCGAATAGTTGGAGGAACTCTGATAGACTGACATCAATCAATGGTTGAGATATATTCTGAGTCAAATATATCAATAGACACCATAATGACATGTGGCAACTGACAAATACCTGGATGTGGCATCAGCGAATGAGAAGTGGACATGTGGTAGTGATGTGGATGACTGAGCAAGAAACGTGTGGCGGTTAGATCAATGAGTAAGAACATTACATGTGTCATCCGCGTATAATTTCTATGGTGAAGGTGTGGCGCAATGGAAGTAGAGTTTGGTGATTTGTACCCATATATCTAGACAGATCAATGGTGGAGATTCGTTGATTGTTTGGAGTCCGACGAGGAGGTGGATAAATGTCGAAACAAGTGTTTCGGAGTGCAGTAGATTGCAGGAGTTTGATATAGGAAATCCAAACAAAGGAAAGAAGATGTTAATATAGACCATCCATTGGGACAAATTTGGGAATGAGATCTACCATCCATCATAGCGATCATTTTAGAGCCTATTCAAACATTGTGACACAAAGGTATCGATGGAGGGTATCAAAGAATATTCCATTGCATGGATTGAGTGCATCATATCCTAACCGTTCATTTAGAGAGGAGATAAAGGGTGGGGAGTGAAATCTAGAGTAACCCAGGATGTGATTAATATCATGCATCATGTGACAATCAACATAGAGGATTCAAGGTTGAATTAGCCTCGATTAAGGTAATTGGTTTTTCAAGGAGGCTTGGTCACATGGAGTTTGACCCTCAGATTTGAACACCTAATTTTAGGCACCTGATTACGAGTGAATTCATATGGAAAAAGGGGTCAAGCTCAAAAAGGATATAAAATAGCTAGCGAATGGGATTTAGCCCACAGTTACAACTAAATATTGTATGGAGATGAGAACCTAGTCTTGAGCGTTATTTACTGGTGCGAAACAAAGTGGTTCCAGAACTCTTTGAACAAAGGATTTTTGGGTCTACACATTAAATTGAGATCAGCTCAATTCAGAGCTAAGCAAAATTTGTTTCAATAATTTTGCAACACAGTGGGTTTAAGGCCGGGAGGTCATCATTTTTTGTATCAAAGCGAGAAATTTATTTTTCTTGTGTATTTTATTTTAGATGGAATACCTTAAATTAAAGAAGTTCATTTTTGGTATCAGAGAAAACAAATTTTTGTTTGCATTGAAGAGGAATGAGTGCTCAAGGGATTATTTCCTATGTAGTGTAAATCTACAACAGAAGATTGCAGCCAACAAAGGACTTAAATTGGTATTAGGGGGGAAATGTACAGAGGAGTACATTAGAAGAGGTATTTTGACAGGGAGTTTTCCATTCAAGTGCATTGAATGTGAGAGACCAGATCTCCTAACAGATCTTGATGGTATTATTGATGTTCTATTAACTCTCGTTAGAATACTTGTGATTGTGAGTAGCAAACAAAGAATTGATAGCAGCATTACAGCTAGACAAGTTGCGATAGAGAGCATGTGGAAATCTTAGAGGATAAAGACAGCTTGTGGTAGAACCTTGCAGCAATGGATGTTGTCAATACTTCCAGCTGATATTGGAAGTGAGGAGGACAATTGTAGTTCTCATAGAAAGTGAGCAAGAGTGAAAAAGATAGAGAGGAGAAAGGAAGCTCAAGTAGTTCTAGGAGATAGAACCAGAAGAATACCAAGAGCTCAAACTCGGGAGAGAATATTGAGTTGGTATTAGGTAGAACATGAGGATATTTTCTACAGAGCATTGATGTAGCACACAGTGAGCAAGGATATGTTCAGAAAGGTAGAGGTGAAAATGACTATTGATGGTCATTATAAAGGTTCAGAGAGAAGCCACAACAAAGGAAAGAAAGGTTCCAAAGAAAATGGCATAAGGAGAAGAATGAGTCAAGAGACAATTGATAGAGGATTGGTTGCGTTAAGAGTACAACTTAGTTACATAAGACAACTGCTATAGAGGAAGATTGAGGAAAACCAGAGGCAGGGATGGAATTTAAAGAAGAAATTCAAGTGGCATGTGATGCAATTGTTTGCAAGGAAGCAGAGGAAAATATTGAGGAGCTTAAAGCTTAGGTTAAATGCTTGGATGAAGGAGTAACTCAGAGGGTCTGAGTTCATAAAAAGGTCACTGGAAGTGGAGGAAGTTCACTTATGTAAACCAGAACAAGGATTGTTCCTTGAAGAAGATGATGATTAATATCAGCATGAGGATGTGATGAAAGAGGAATTAAATGAGGATAAAGAGCCTTATGTTTTTAAATATGAAAATTTGTGTATGTCTGTAGGATTTATAGGTCATGGATATAGGAAGTTGTTGGATATATGGGTTGACCTATGCTCTACCTTAGTTCTCCAACAAAATCCTTATCACCATTGGCCCCTCTAGTAAACTAGAAGACAACATTGTGCACGAAGTGCACAGCGCAGTCTCACCTGAGATGGTTTCTGGGTGATTGCATGACTCAAGTGTCTACAATTAGGGAAGGAGTTGGAGTTGTTCTTCTTACTTCTATTTCTACTTAAACATGCATTTTACCATATTATTCATCATATCCATTAACACATTCATCCATAACATTCATTTTGCATACATATTTCTAGTGCGTTGTAAGTAAACGATTCATTCATCTATCTAATCATTCAACCATAACTGCAAAAATAGTAAAACATTCAGACACATTGCACAGATATTATTACCATGGTTCACCCCCCCTCAAGCTACATCCACAAAGATCTTTTGATTCTTTTAGTATCCATCAAAAGGTGTTGTGTGCATTACATCATAAGATAATAGAGAGTAGTGAGGCAGACCAGTCTCACACCAAGCTCCACATCTTGGGACCTGACCCTTAGCTACATCTCCATATTTACTCCATCTGAGCTCCATAGCTCTCAAAACATACTTCAACTCAACATAGACTCCAAAATAGTCTCTCCAAAATAGTTATCCCCAAAAGATATGACAAGATTACATCATATAGATAGGTGATTCAATCTACCTTAGACCTCTTCTATTTATATTAAAAAAATGGGTTAAACCCTTACAATATGACTCTAAAACCATAACCCTAACATGGATAGATTTGTCCACATATGTGTTGGATTTCCACAAATTCTGTCATGCGTGTTGCTTTTCTTGAAAATATGGTGCGCTCGCCTTCTTGGTCCAATCTTCCTCATTTGATGGGTTGTTCTCCAAAAAATTCCTACTCCAATAGGCCACCAACACTAACATGTGGCTCATCCCGAACCACTCAAACTTAGTTCACCTTCTATAGCGCTACCTCCTCTGCATGAAACTTCTTTTCTAAGTATGTCACTTTCTCCTTGGCATGTGTGTTATTTCCTACTAGTGTCTCCAAAACCTCCATTGTCATGTGCTATGTCAGCACTTATCTACTTTATGAATGCACCTATTCCAAGATATTTTTCTCTATTTGCATTTCCTCTATCATCCTTTCGGCCTCTTGTTGAAATGGCTCCAACTGAGCCCGCCTTGCTTGTTTCTCCTCTTAAGCAGCCTTGACTTCTTCTTGCAGGTTTTTCAGCTCCTTCTCGACCTTCAATCTCAGGGATATTTCCATGGTCTTCTGCCTCTTCTTTAACTCCTAAACTGAAGTGTTCAACTTTTCCTCTCTCTACTCCAGTTGTTGGATCTTCATATCTTCTTCCTGGTTGGTCCAAATATCTGCATCCTTGTTATATAATTCTGCCACCTATTTTACCTATTGCACTATGTTATCTACGTTCACGGTAGCCTCTTGCTCTATTTGTTCCCTTACTTCTGGAGGTGTGCTTGGAGTTATTTTTTATGTTAAATCCGTTATCTCTTGTTTGTATTTCTCCATTTTCTATGCAATATTTTGTATCTTATCTTTTGTTGTTACCTCCGGTTCTTGCGCATAGTCAGGTATGCAGTTGTATACTTCTACAAGTTTCTTCTCTAATTTATCCACACGATGTTTCTCCTCTAATTTATCCACATGATGTTTCTCCTCCTCCTTCTCTAGTGTGATATGCTCACAAGTCACTTGAAAAATATCCTTTACCTCTCGGTCGAGTGCTAGGTTGGTGGCATCTGCCCTAGCTCTAGATTGAACCTCTTGCATGATGCTCACTTGTAACCCGTATAATGCCTTCATGGGTATGTTTTCCAAAACCAACTCTAGATTTTCTACATCCTTCACAGGTTTATGCATTGTGTTCTCATCCACTTCCAACATCTCTTGTGTGACCTTGAACATGTTAATGCTCATTATGATTGTCTGCATTGTCTCTTCTTGTTCTTTCTACGTTGGTTATTGGTGTGATTTTTCTTTCTGTTGCACTACTAGATGATGCAATGTACTTAGTTGCAGCATTTGTAGGATATCATGAAGTTATTCTAGATTCTCCATAATCTCCTCTCACCATGCCTCTAATGCAAGTAGTGCATTTTCCCCTCTACCCTGGACTTTGTCTGTGATGAACTATGCATATTCTTATGTAATAGTGAGTTCTGTAGGGTTCTTGTGGTACTTCATCTTCTTCCTTATTTCTCCCTCCTGTTTTTAATTCCTCTTCTTCGATAGAGTTTAGGTCTATGCATCAATTTTCTTATTTTATGTTTCCTCATCCTGTACTTCCTTTGGACGAGATTCATCTCCCTTCTCGCCCTACCCTTTTACTTCTACCCTCGACACAATATCTTTCTTCCTTGGCTTATTTCTTGTTGCACTACTTCCTAAGGTTTGACCATGCTCTGCATCTTGCTTGTATGATCTGTTGGACTGTCTATCTCCTTTGATGTTCCTACTTCTACTTGATCCTTAGTCTTTGTTCCTTTCTTCTGTGTGACTGGGACCTTCCATTGCACAAGCTAATCCTTCATGATCTAGTCTACTTCCTCACACGATGTGCAATACCTCATTTCAAGCCACTTATTCTTTGGATCTCTCCTGGCCTGAATCCACATATGGTGTCTTGAAGCATTGAAATTAGAAATCCCTTCATTTTCCTAGACTACTTCAATTGGGATCCTCCAAACATTGGTTGTCTTCTACTGCATGTCTTCCAATAATGTGGCAAATGCCGCATTGTTCATCTATTGGTTCCTAGATTATTTTGTCTGGCATAATCTTGTATACTACATTGCATGGCATTTCCCACTTCTATCCAAAAAGACTAAAAATTTGGGCTCCTACCAGCCCACTAAAGCTATCAGTATTAATAACTAGGAATAATGGAATTATGTTCCATTGTCCTTCGCGTCCCTGCAGTCTATCAGAAACTGGTTCAATAAATACGATGCCTAGCTTAGCACTACACCTTTTACGCACAGGGAATCCATTGTTATCATTCCTATTGGGACCTCGTCCTTTCTTCTCTTCCTCAAAAGTTTGCAAACCATCATCTTTGTAGAAAATTTCATAGCAGTGTCATTGATGTCCTTTATGATTATGTCCTTAGTTCCCTTGTTTATTCTGAACTGTGCTTTAACTTCTTCTGCAATTTCTTTGTCCCTAGCCTTGTTGTCCAAATAGTCTTTTGGATTTACATCGTTGGTAGGCAATCCTATAATTGTGGCTATGAGATTTTAATATATGGGTACCAACCTGTCCATCCATAGCATACCTTCAGGTACCTTGGCTAGAAGTTGCTTCACACAAGGGCCCACATTCTTACCGTGCCCGAAATGTGGTATTTCCAACAGATTTATAATGCATGAGTTGTATAGACCTATGATCCACTACGTGGGATCCAAACAAGGTTTCCCTAAGGGTCATACCTCCCCCTTGTTCTCCAAGTAAACTTCCTGCGCAAAGTTAAAAAACTTCCTTGTATCTATCACGTCATGATCTGTGTTAGAAAAATAGGATCGCAAAGCAATAAAATAAAACAAATGTGGAAATAAAACATAGAATATACACAATATAATAGAGACACAGATATACGTGGTTCACCCATTGTGGGATACGTCCACCAGAGAAATTGTCAATTCCTTCCTTTATTATTATCCAACAAATGAAGGGATACAACCTACAACACACCTGTTGTAACTTCCTCTTCTTTCTCTCACAATCTCTTCTCTCATAATACAATATTCAACATGATACATAGCCGCAATACATTTCCCTCATAAAAGAAGTTTTCCTTCTAGGGAAAAAAACCCTAACATAACTTCTACCATCAGATTTGGGACCTTATAATGAACGGTAAAAATTTACTATGAAATTACAATATGCATTTACAAGGCAATTCTTCCTTCAGGGGCTTCGCCCCTGACCCCCCTCCATGGACCCGATTTCCCCCGAACCCTGTAGAGGGGATAACCACACCCCATGCACTCCCCTGTGTGGAGGAGTGTACATTATTATGGGGTGTAAAGTATGGATGAAAAACAAAGACCTCTAAATCAGGAGGATAATCAAGCTCCACAACCAACAGTCTCCCACTTGGAGATTGATCTCAACAACTCCATTGTTGTTGTATATGTTGGACTATTATCCTTCTTGGACCTAGATAATTTTTCATCTTCACACTCATGCTTGAAGACCAACTAAAAATGAGCAGGAACTTAGTTTCTCCCTGGTTACTCCCTTGGTTAACATGTCTACAGGATTCTGGCTAGTGTGTATCGTTTCCAACTTCCAATGTACATCTTCCAAGAAGGATTGTATGAAATTATACATGAGCTATATATGCTTAGTATTCGAATGGAAGGTTGAGTTCTTTGCAATATGAATGGAACTCTCATTGTCACAATACAACCTACTATTCTCCTGCTTCTTTCCCAATTCCTCCATAAACCTATGTAACAAAATCAACTCTTTACTAGCCTCTATAGCAGAAACATACTCTTCTTCTATTGTTGAAAGTGAAACAACCTTTTGCAATTTCAAAATCCAACTTTTTGTTGTTCCACCTATATTAAAAACATACCCTGTGGTGCTCCTCCTGTTATCTTTATCACCTGCCATATATGAATCAACATATCCTTTTAGAATAGTGTCTAAACCTCCAAAACATAATGCATGACTAGTAGTACCTCTCAAATACCTAAGAATCCACTTTACTGCCTCCCAATATTATTTACCTGGATTGTTCATATACCTGCTCACAACTCCCACTGCATGTGCAATATATGGTCTTGTGCAAACCATCGCATACATCAAGTTGCCAACTGTTGATGAATAAGGAACCTTGGACATGTATTCTATCTCCCCATGTGTCTTGGGACACATTTCCTTAGTTAATTTGAAATGGTTGGCCAAAGGTACTAATTGTTTTTGCATTTTTCATTTTAAACATTTCCAACACCTTCTCTATGTACTCACTGTGAGACAATGTCAATTTGCGATTGTTCTTGTCTCTTGTTATTCTCATACCAAGGATTTTCTTTGAAGCACCTAAATTCTTCATCGCAAATGAATTAGCTAATTTCTTCTTGAGCACATTTATATCCTGCATATTAGACCCTACAACAAGCATGTCATCTACATACAATATCAAGATAATATAGCTTGCATTTTTAGCCTTTTAAAATAAACACAGTGATCAAAATGCCATCTATTATAACCTTGTTATGTCATAAACCTGACAAAATTCAAATTCCACTACCTTGGAGCTTGCTTTAGGCCATTCAATCTCTTCTTCCACCTACATACCAAATTCTCTTTCTCTTTGACCTCATACCCTTGTGGTTGTTGCATATAAATCTCTTCCTCCAAATCCCCATGGATAAAAGTCATTTTTACATCTAACTATTCAAGATTCAAATATTCTACTACCACGAGACTTAAAATAGTCCTAATTGAAGTCATTTTAACAGTAGGAGAAAATGTTTCATCCAAATCTATAACTTTATTTTGTGCAAACCCCTTTACAACAAGTCTATCCTTGTACCACTTTTTTCCTCCATCTTCTTCCTTCAACTTGTGAACCCATTTATTATGTAATGCTCTTTTTCCTGCGGGAACCTGAACCAAGTCCCAAGTATGGTTATTTACCAGGGAATCCATTTCTTCTTACATTCTTTGCTCCCACTTATTTTTGGTGTCTACCTACATTTCCTCTTTATAACATTACGGTTCACCAGAATCAGTCAACAATAAATAATACAATGAAGGAGAGTATCGTTCAGGGGGTCTACTTAACCTAGTAGATTTTATAACAACACTTGCAGGAGTTTGAGGTACATGTTGCTCCTGTTGTTATACTTTTTTATTTTCTGGTACTTTTGAAATTTCTTTTTTAGTGATCTCATCAAGCACTGTGTATTCTGGTTTTTCTTTTTCTTATTTCTTTCCCTACAGTAGATCTTTGTACATGACCTTCTCATTGAATATGAAATCTCTACTCCTAATGATTTTGTGATTTTCATAATCCCATAAAAGATAACCAAAATCATTAGCACCGTATCCAATAAAGGTACACTTCTTGGATTTTTTCTCAAGCTTTGTTCTATTTTGTTTATCAATATGGAAAAATGCTTCACAACCAAAAGTATTCAAAAAAGAATAGTTTACCTTTTTACCTGTCCATGCCTCCTCTAGAATTCTACCATCCAAAGAGCTTGAAGGTCCTTTGTTTATTAAGTAAATAGTGGTATCTACAACATCTTCCCAGAACTGTGAGGAAAAACCATCATGCAATCTCATACACCTTGCATGCTCCATGATTGTCATGTTCATCCTTTCTGATACACCATTTTCTTGTGGTGTTCCTGGAATTGTCTTCTCTCTATGAATCCCATGGTATGAAAAGTAATAATCAACTCCTTGCTGCAATATTCACCTCCATTATATGATTTGAGACAATTCAACCTTTTTCCTGTCTCATTCTCAACCAAATCTTTCCATTTCTTAAAAGTATCAAAAACATCATTTTTTTGTCGAATGCAATAAACCCAAGTTTTTCTAGTTGCATAATCAATAAAGGTAACATAATAGCGAGAGCCACTAAGAGATGATACATGATTTGGTCCCCATACATCTGTATGCACAAGCTTTGACCTTTCACGCTTCTTTTCTTTTCTGACTCTGAGCAATCTGACTCTCTTATGTTTTCCATAAACACAATGCTCACAGAAATCCAAATCAATTTGTTTAATATATGGAAACAAAATTCTTTTGTGAAGTATCTACATCCCCTTCTCACTCATGTGTCCAAGCCTATGATGCCATACTGTTGTATCCACTCATGTAGAAGCCAAAAAGATAGAAGAGTCAATATTACCAGTACATAAATACAATCTACCTACCTTCTCTCCTTTTGCTATCACCAATGATCCTTTGGTGACCTTCCACATCTTATCTGTAAATATGGATATACAACCTTCACTTGCCAACTGCCTTGTTGAAATTAGATTTTTTCTCAGATTTGGAACATGTCTTGCCTCTTTCAACAACCATTGGTTTCCATTCCTTTTCTTTATTTTAACCTTTCCCATTCCAACAATTTTGCATGGTGCATCATCACCCAAATGAACCTATCCAAAATCACCTTGAACATAATCTAGAATATGTTTCCTATGGGGTTTGGCATGAAATGAATCCCCTAAATCTACTACCCAAGATTCAAAAATATTATCTACAGAAAGAATCAAAGCATCTTGTAACACATCACCTGTTACATTTTCTTCCTAATTTTTCTCTTGATGTCCATCTCTTTGTTTCTTTGGATCTATGCAGTCTTTCTTCAGATGTCCTTTCTTCCCACAATTCCAGCACTCTATCTTTCCCAGTCTGAATTTGGATCTTCCCTTCCTATAATTCCAGCGGTTTCCTGAGCCCTTTCCTTTATCCTTTTGTCTTCCCATGTTCTCCATTTTTAATGGATTACCTGATGTCTCACCTATGTTTTTCAGTTTCATTTCCTCGCTAAGGATAACACCAACAACATCATCAAATTTGAAAGTGTTTGAATGAGAGACAGAGTTACTTGCATCCATGACAAGGTCGTTCCATCTTTCTGGCAATGAGCACAAGATTAGAAGAGCCTTGACCTCATCATCAAAGTCCACTTTTATAGAACTTAGTTGATTAGTAACAGTATTAAATTCATTTAAATGATCTGCAACAGACCCACCTTCTCACATATTCATATTAAATAATCTCTTCATTAGAAATACCTTATTGCACATCGAGGGTTTTTCACACAGTTTAGCCAATGCATCCATCAGCTCGTTTGTTGTCTTTTCTTTCAAAATATTGAAAGAAATCGACACTACCAGGCTCAACCATATCGTTCCTAGTGATTTTTGTCAAGAACCTCCCATTATTCATCCTTCATGGTCATCGGCTTCTTTGTTATTCCACCCAATGGTAGGAATAGATCCTTCTGATATAAATAATCTTCCATTTGCATCTTCCATAAATTTTGGTCGTTGATTTGGGAGAATTGGTAGTTTTGGCTGTTAAATTTCTCAACCCTAAACTTTCCATCTTCCGCCATTGCTCCCACTTGAACCAGGAACCATCTTTTCCTACAAGTTACCTTTCTCTTGGATACTAGTTGTTAGAAAAACATGATCGCGGAGCAATAAAATAAAACAAATGTGGAAATAAAACACAGAAGATACACAATGCAATAGAGACACAGATATATGTGGTTCACCTAGTGTGGGCTACGTCCACCAGTGAAATTTTCAGGTCCTTCCTTTATTATTATCCAGCAAATGAAGGGATACAACCTACAGCACACCCATTGTAACTTCCTCTTCTTTCTCTCTCAGTCTCCTCTCTCATAATACAATATTCGTCATGATACATAGTCGCAATACATTTCCCTCATAAAAGAGGGTTGCCTTCTAGGGAAAAAAACCCCATAATGTCTACCTTTTGATCTGCGACCTTATAATGAACGGTCCAGATTTATTATGAAATTACAATATACATTTACAAGGCAATTTTTCCTTCGGGAGCCTGCTTGCCCCTGGACCCCGCAGGGGGGGTAACCCCCCCTGTACTCCCCCGCATGGAGGAGTGTACATTCTTTTGGGGTGTAAAGTACAGCTGAAAAACAAAGACCTCTAAATCATGAAGATAATCAGGCTCCACAACCAACAAATCTGCATATTTTAGTTTCGGCACCTTCCTTGGCATGTCTTCCACTACAACCACAACATCTGGGAGATAAGGTAAATTGATTTCTACTGCACCTGGTGCTTTCCTCTTCTGACCCATACCTAGGTTTTCCTTTGCACCTTCATCATCAACTTCTTCTTTTTCTCCCTCTATTTCTTGTTGGTCTGTGATATCTTCAACCAGTACTTCCTCTGCAATGACTTTTTGTTTTTGTTTTTTCATTTCCTCCGCTTCTGCAGCATTTTAGGGATTAGGGTTTGAACTGTCGTTAGGATTTTTCGTGATCTGACCTACTTGCAGCTATTTTGTGGTTGATATTTCTTCATATATCATGGTAGGACTAATAGATTTAGTTTCTGACATCGTAACATCTTCTGGCTCCTCAAAACTCTCTGATTCTGCCATTATTTCCTTCTTCCTTCTTGCCTGTCGAGTCACTCTTACAAATCGATCAGGAGCGCCAACCTTCAGGGGTGCCATCTAACTTTCCTTGTACGTGACTGATTATCTCTCTTGCTCAATCACCCTTTGCGTGTGCTCTCAAGTGCTCTGTTTCTCACAAATCTCTAAGTGTCAAACTCTTCTTAGCTTTTCCCTTTTTATAAACCATGTCATTAATGTTCCGACTTTTTTTTCGCTTTTCTAGTTATTTATTCATTCCATCGCATGGTATCTAATTTTATTATGCTCAATCTTCTAAATTATGTTGCACCAATTTTCTTCATGTTGCACGCTATCATTCCCAACTATCTATGTATCACTTATTCCTCTAACTAATTATTTTTGGCTTCATTTTTCTACTTTTGGCTTCCTTTTTCTTCTTTTAACTCCTAGTATTTACAATATGTACAATTCTACTTATTGCGTTGCAACTATTGAGAGTTAGTGGTTCAACTATCCCTATACATTTTCAGTCAACTATCATTCACCCTTCCTTGAATTTTCATGCTTTCTAAGTTTTTCAGTTGTACAACACCTCCATCTGTGATAAAATTTATCTGAAATGGCCCTAGCCAATGCATTATGAGCTTCCCTAGGTGTTGCAAATACTTACTATTGTAGAGGAGAACCAAATCTCCTAGATTATTTTTCTTAATATGTCTTTCATTTCATGCTTTATCCTTTGCTTTTTGTACCTCCTAATGAAAACCTGTTATGATTTTATCCTCTTCCAATTCCATCAGTTGAGGGAATATTTCCTATGTTGCACCCCTTTTTTTCATCTCTGTAATTGTTGCAATGTGCATACTTGGTATCAAACAATCTTAGGGAACTATTGTTTCTTATCCATACACCAATCTAAAGGGTGTTTTCCTTGTTAGCTTCTTACATGTAGTCCTATAATCCCATAGTACTGTTGGTACCTTTAAATCCCAATAATCTATGTTCACATTACAATTCTTGGTCAAGGCATTCTCCAAAATCTTATTGAAGGCTTCCATTGTTCCATTTTCTTGAGGGTGTTAAGGAGTGATCTTCTGGTGATGTATCTCAAATTCTTCTAGCATTGCCTCAATTGTATTGTTGATGAAGTGGGTTCCCTTATCTCTCATCAATATTCTTGGACATCCAAACCTTTTCAATACATTTTCAAATAGAAATCTAGCCACATTATTTGTGCTACAATCCTTCATTGGCATTGACTCAGCCCATCTGGTCAAGTATTTCACCATTGTAATAATGTATCTGGCTCCTAATCTTATTCATGGTCGATTAATTGGACCTACAAAATCTATTTCCCATTTATCAAATGCTTGCAAAGTAACTTGAGGTCTCAATGGCATCTCATTCCTCCTGGATGGATTCCCAAATCTCTGACAAACATCACAATTATGACAATATTCCTTTCAATTTTTATGAACTATTGGCCACCATAATCTTGTACGCAGTATCTTCTATGCAGTAGGATTCCCTGCATAGTTTCCTCATGCAATTCCTCCATACACCTCTGCCAAAATAAGAAAAAATGGGTCTTTCTTGCTCCATCACACATCTTCTCAAAATATTTTCTGCTCCAAGCTTGTATAAATGACCTACAATCAGTTGATAGTCTGCAGCTCTGACTACAAAATTTTTCTTTTGCATAGTATTAAACTCTCTTGGTGCAAAGCTTGTACTCAAAAACTGAGTAATGTCAGAAAAATATTCATCTACAATCTATACTGAAAACAATTGTGCATATGGAAATTTGTCTTCCAAGTTACTGGGCTCTTCTCCATTAGTTATCTTGGATAAGTGATCGGGTCCTACATTTAATCTTCTAGGTTTCACCACAACTTCAAAGTCAAATTCCTGAAATAACAATAGCCATCTCCATATCCTTACCACTGACACTAGCTTATTAACTAAGTATCTCAGAGTTGAATGGTTTGTCAATATCTTGAAATGTTGTCCTAATAAGTAATGTATGTATTTCTGCAAACCATACACCATAGTTAATCCTTCCCTTTCTGTAGTATTGTAGTTCTACTCTGAATCTAACAACTTCCTACTTGAAAAATCAATGGGGTGATCGATATCACCTTCTACTGAATGGGTTAATATTGCTCCTAATGCAATTGCAGATGCATCCACATGCACATGAAATTCCTTTGACAAATCTGAAAAAACAAGAATTGGTGTAGTAACCATCTTTTCCTTCAAAATATTCAAACTCTTCTAGCATTCATTATTCCACTGGTACCTAGTATCCTTCTTCAGCAGCATCTCCATTGGAACAGTAATATATGCATATCACCTTATGAACTTCATGTAATATCATGTATGGCCAAGTGTACTCTTCAACTAGCGCATTGACTTCGGTGGTAGTAATCTAACTATGATAGTAATTTTAGTAGGATCAACCAGCAGACCCTATTTATACACCACATGTCTTAAAAAAATCAAAAAAGGTGCGCTTAAAATACACTTCTTAATGTTCACTGAAATATGACATTGTCTACACATGTCCAACAATAGTCTTAGTACTGTGACGTTGTCCTTTAATAAATTAAACATTGCCCAATCATCAAATTAAAATTCCAAAAACTTATGAATGAAGTCCTTAAAAGATGCTACAACTACTCTTGAAAAAATGGTTGGTACATTCTTCAATCCAAATGGCATAAGTGTATACTGGAATGATCCCCATTCTGTTGAAAATGTAGTCTTGTGTCTATCTTTTGGTGCAATTCTGATTTGATGATACCCTGAAAATCCATCTATGAATGAATAAGCTTCTTGACCTCCAACATTCTCTAAAACTTCATCTGCAAATGGGGTCGGAAAAGGTCATGCAAGAAAGAATCGTTCAATTTCCTCAAGTCAACACAGATCTTGCTTCTTTTCATATACCACCATAGGACTAATCCATTTTGATTATTTCGCAGGTTCTATAACACCAGCTTCTAACATCTTGTCAATGTATGTCGTCACTTTCTCCTTATATATTAGATTCAACCTGTAAGGTCTATGTCTAATAGGTCTGGCTTCTAGCTTCTGGCTTCAAAGGGATCTTCATCTCTCCTAATTCTCCTGCTAACCCATTCATCTCTGAAAATTTTTCTAGGAACAAGTAACTGTATTCGCATAATAATTTTGTGATCCTTTCTACTATTTGATTATCCCAATAATATCCAATACTTGCAATATTTGGGTTTTCTGTTGTTCCAATATTTCCTTTTTTTATCTTTAATGGGGCTGCATAATATTTTGATTCTATCTTGGAACCCTCTACTTCTCTTTCTCCTTCAATTTCTGGGATATTGATATCACGCAAGTTATATTCTTCTGGTTCTTCCTCTTTTGTGACATGATAGCAAGGTAGTAATTGTCTAACAGTTTGTTTCTTCTGATATGTTGGGACTATTTCAAACTCTGGTTATTCAAATATTTTGTCTCTTACTACCTTTGGTGCAGTATCTATCTTGGGACTTTCATGCTCAAAAGAAAATGTAATTATGAAATTATGTTGTATTTCTTCCCAATTGGTAGTTTCTCTTCATTGTTCCTGTTTTATGTACCAGTTCTTCGGAATACCTTCTAAAGTGTGAATAAAATGGTGTGGCCATTCTTCTGATGGTACTAATTTCCATTGAACCATGCACTTATCTACATGTTCTTGAGGTTGTCCAAATCCCTCATACTTTTCCTTGTATCTATGCTCCTACTCTACGTCGAATCTAATGCACAGTAACCTTTGGAACTGAAACCAATTGTTCATATTTGTCTTATGTTTACCCCACCATCTTGTAGGTGTAGCTTTTAAAGAAATATCTAATGTAAGTAATCTCTGATTTTCCATAAATTTTACCTTAAATTTCATTAAAAATTCTTCTAATTCATTCAAGCCATAAGAAGTAGGAGGTTCTCTTACCTTTTTACCAACCCATCTCAGTGCACGCATCATTCTGGCGCATATTTTGGTAGATAGTTCATGTAGTCGATGCTTCTAGTTTTTCAATCCTATGTCAGAGTATGAAGCACAAGAATTAATACTCCTCCAACTAAGCATGTCATCTGCAGTTGGGTTGATATAATCTTCTTCGCGCGCAGTGGTTCTGTAAAGTTGATTCACATCTTCTGTAAGGATATTATCTATAGGTTCCACATACCTTCCTCCTTCTAATGGGTCCAAAGTTGCAATAACTCTATATTCTCCAAATTCAAATATCATTTTTCTTGTCTTCAAATTAATTATTTCCTGATTATCAAAATCCCAATCCAACCCCAACAAAGTTGGATATGGTGTAGTATTATCTACTATATCTATGACTTCAAAGTTTTCCATTATACGTATACCATCTAGATATATTGGTATCCACTTTAATCTTCCCAGTGGCACCATTGTGTGCTAATTTGCTAACTTCAATTGAATAGGTGAATATCCTAATTGAGGTTCTCCCATGGCTTCCCAATTCTTCTTTGGTAGAACATTGACTTCAAACCGTAAGTCTACTATAATGTCTCCCATATTGAAATCTCCAACGTTTTCATTTACCCTGAATTCTCTACTTGTTCTTCTCTTCCTCCTAACTTGATTTACTATCTTCACCCATTCTTCCCCAGCATTACATTTTTCTAACAAATTTTGTAATACTTGTAGAGATGACTTATCATTTAATAGCTTAACACAAGATACCAAAAATTTCCTTAAGTTAATTACTTGCAATGTAGACTGTTCTTTATTGGTCTAATCAAACAAAGGAGGCATGTCATACACTGGCACATCATCTACTGGCTTTGTTCCTGAGGTAGATATCATGTCTAACTTATTTGAATATCTCCTTTTCTTTGCACGCATCAAACTTATGTTCAGGTTATGTATTCTTCCTTACCCATTGATGTATATCATGGTTTTATTTTGTTGCATCATCTCTTGTCTTAGATCCACCTCGAGTCACTATATGGATATTCTTTCCATCCTCTTCTTTGTCTTCTACAACAATCCATTGCACATTCTGATTTTGTTGGTTCCTCTTGTCTTGTATCTTCAACAATAGCGTCAGATAGTATTTTTTTTCATGGTCTGTTGTGTGATAGTACATACATGTTGTAGTTGGTAATGGAAAATATCTTGCATAATGACCAGGCTTCTGAAATTTATGACAAACTATTGGTCCTCCACCTCCTCTAAATCCTCTTAATCCATGGCATCCTCCTCTGAATCCTCCTTGTTTACCCTGTGTTGGCCCTTGACCAAGTTTTGAGGACTCTTGTTCATGTTTGACCTAATTTTGGGACTTCGACAGGCTGTTGAAGGCAAAGCGTAAGATGAAGAGGAGATTGTGGGATCTCATCCCCTTTTAGGTCCCTTTTTTGGATTTGGGATTATGTAACGGGTATGGAAATGTCGGCCCATGGGTTCACCCATGCTTAGGCCTATTTTGTATGTATAAATAGATGCTAAGGCGATGTAGTGAGAAACAAATGTCTGAGCGTTAGAGTTGGATCTATGTGATCAAGAGTTGTAAGTGCTTTGGTGCATACTATGTGAGACTTGCAGAGCTAAGTGAAAATCATTGTAAGAGACTGTAGAAGGATGCGTGCTTAGATATACTCAGGGAAGGAGGATCTAGCAAGCTGCGCAGATCTCCTATCCTCTGCAGAGTAGGGTTTTTCAGGCTCTATGCATGTAACCTATTGAAGAAGATAATAAAGAAGACAAAGAGTTGGTGAATGTAGCCCCAAGGTGGGGGTGAACCGCATACATGTTGTATTGATCTGCTTTGTGCAATGTGTTGATGTGATTATATGTTAATGTGCTTAGTGCTTTAATATAGATGAATGATATGTCGATGCTTAGTGCTTAATAATATGGATGGATGTTAGATCTGAATTATATACATGTGCTTAGTGCTTGAATCTCTTAGATCTGATTGGTTTCATCATGCTAAGTGTTGTTAGATTCTAGATCTGGTTGAATACTGTGATGCTCTGTAATTAGGGTTTAATTGTGTTGTAACTAAGAACTGAATAGCAATGAATGTTAACCATTGAGTGCCTTGATTATAATCGTAGATTTGTGTCCCAGCTAAGGTTGTAGACACTGGAGTCCTACAACCACCCCTGCCTATACCTCGGGTGAGACTTCATCTACTTCGTAGGTGTTGTTCAAAGGATCGGTAATTAGGGTTTTGTTGGTGCATTGTTGTAGCGTTGAACCTGGGTCTGCCCCTATGCCAAAAAATGGTTTCGTTGCCGAGACCTGAAACTGTGATTGCTGGGAACTGAGGAAAAAGAAGGTTTCTGCAAAGACCTGACATGAAACTATGATTGTTGGGAACCTAGGAAAAAAAACCTTTTTGCAAAGACCTGACCTGAAATTGTAAAAGCTCTGTGCATAGATCTTTTGCTCTAGTGCACGGTATTCTACTTGATTTGTGAATCTTTGTGCTAAAGAAAGAAGTCTAATATGAAGAAAAGAGGTAAGATCTAAATGCTTTGTGCTCTGATAAAGGTAATAATAGTAAAAATATTTAGATCTAAAAGCTTTGTGCTCTGATAGAGGTAAGAATAGTAAAAAAATTTAGATCTGAAAGCTTTGTGCTCTGCTAAAGATAAGATTAGTGGAAATTTTTGTTTCTAAAGTATGGATCTAGGTATGTTTGATAAGATTTGTGTTATATTGAAAACTAGGGCACTGATAAAAGAAAGAAGATTTGATATGAGTAGAACTGATAAGAATAGTGAAAGATATGTTATACCTATGCATCGAAAGAATGTTTGGACTAACAAATGGATGCAGGATCCTAGAAAGAATTTTTTGTAGGTTAGCTACCATGACCCTAATGCACAGTACAAGAAAGGTTGGGGATCATTTAATAGAAATATAGGATTAACCCTTTGTTACAATTGCATAAGACCAGGACATCTGGCTAAGGAATGCCTTGGAAAGAGACCTAGTTGCCTATGTTGCAATGCATTGGACCATGAAGTATTAGATTGCCCTAGAATGATTGGTAAGGTTGAAAGAATGAATATGAACCAAGAAAACCCTAAGGTAGATCCAGCAACTGAGATTATGACAGAACCCCAGAAAGAATCAGAGAAAGTATTGCTACAGATGAAAGAAACCCTAAATGATCACCAACATGTCTTTTTATCATAGGTATTTAAAGAAAAAGAATGCATTGAAGAAAGAATAAGAGACTTCGACATTGACTGTGTGCTGGATGAGGAAACACAGGTGAATATCATGACCGAAAGAACTTGGGAAATTCTAGGAAAGCCTGCTTTGTTTCCTTCATTGGGAGGAATAGGATTATTCAGAGGAAAATCGATAACCCTATGTGGAAGACTTACCAAGATATATATGATTTCTCATGGAACTTCGACAGAGGAAGAATTTGAAGTCGTTAAATTTATTGAGAATGGTGCTCCATTTGCTATGTTATTAGGAAAATTGTGGATTGAAAAAGATCAGGCGAAAAGGAAAGAAGAAGAACTCTTAGAACAAAAGAAGCAAGAGTTGAAATATTTCATGACTAGGAGGATTGCACAATTGATTGAAGAACATGAGAACCGGGCGAAGCTATTTCAAACCAGATATTTGGATGTCGAAAGAACATTAGAAGACCCACAAAAGACTGAAGTACCTATTCTAGGTACAGATGAAGTATTATCCTTGATTACTAGGCAAGAACCTCAACAGCGCGAAGTTACTCTGTCGAAAGAAGATAAGAATTAGAATGGAAAAAGGAATTCTGAGACAAAGCTCACTGGAAAGAAGGATAGAAAACTAAGTAAGAAGAGAGCTAAGATTGAAAAGTTAGAGAAAGTTTCGGAGGGAACTTCGTAGAAGGAAAAGTTGCAAAATTGGAGCTTCGTCGGAATATTAGAACATCTCGCAAAAACTACAGTATGTTTGCCCCGTATAAGTACCTAACCAAGTCGAAGGGGAAGAACTCAAAGATAATCCCTCAGCCATGGACGATGAACCTCTTGTAGTCCAATATATTAAATTTCATGGAGATCCCACACTTCGGAAGGCACCAGGAAGTTAATGCATGTGTTGGCCCTGACCAAGTTTTGAGGAACACTTGGTCATATTTGACCATTTTTGGGACTTCGACAGCTTGTCAAAGATGGAGTGCAACGCGAAGAGAAAAAAGTGGAAGCTAGACCCCTTTTTGGGTCCTTTTTGGGTTTTTGGGGATAATGTAATGGGAAAGGGATGTCGGCCCGTGGGTTTACCCACGCTTAGGCCCACTTTTGTATGTATAAATAGATGTGAAGTAGGTGTGATTGCTTAGTGAAATTGGTAGTGCATATATGTGATGTTGAATCAGTGCTATGTGCGAACTGTGTAAGGCTTGCAAGTCTAAGTGCAAGTTACTGTGAGGTTGCTATATGAAGCTAAATGTTGTAACGCAAGGAAGAAGGATCTAGCGAGATGCACAAATCTGTTGTCCTATGCGAAGAGAGATTTGGATGGCTCTGTGTTGTAACCTGATTAATTGAAGTTAATAAAGAAGAAGACTTTGTGGACGTATCCCCAGGGTGGGGGTGAACCACGGTAAATATGTGTGTTGTGCTCTGTGCCTTGACCTGATGTGTTTTTCTCTTCCTTTTCTAAGTGCTTTGATGTGTTTAGATAGATCTATTTATGCTTTGTGCTTCTGAGATATGAATGAATGTTAGATCTGGTATGTAAGATGCTTAGTGCTTGATCTGCCGAATTTAATTTATCTTGTTGTGGCTAAGTGCTAAATTATCTTAGATCTAAGTACATACTGTGATGCTTTGTGCTACCCATGAACTATCATAAGGGTTTAATATTGATGAATAATCTATGCTAGATGATTGCTAAGTGTTATAATCACAGATCGATGTCCCAGCTAAGGTTGCAGACACTTGAGTCTTGCAACCACCCCTGCCTCTACCTCGAGTGAGACTTCATCTGCTTCACAGGTGTTGCTGAAAGGGCTGGTAGTTAGGGTTTTGTTGGTGCGTTGTTGTAGAGATGAACCCTGGGTTTTCCCCTGTGCCAACAAATGGCTATGTTGTTGGGACCTAAAACTGTGATTGTTGGGAACTGAGTAGAAGAAGATTTGTGCAAATATTCGTCATGAAATTGTGAATGCTTTGTGTGTGGATCTATGCCCTAGTGCTTAGTGATCCACTTGATCTAAAAAGATCTATGTTGAAGAAGGAAGGATAGATCTAAAGGAAATGTCACACACCCACTACGGCAACTAAGATTTTCTTTTTCTTTATGTCTTTTCTTCGAGGAATAGAATCCTCGAATTTCTATGGGGCCTATTGTAGACCCTCCCTTCCCTTATCCTCCCCCATGTGATCGTTTCCTATGACCACAGGCCTTACCAAAAAGGCACTTTCGGCTTTCGCAATTCGGTGAATCACGATGCAAGCATTCCCCTATTCTCTGTCTTTCAAAATGACGAAACCCAAAAGGGTCTAACAGATCCTTAGATCCTCTCATACAACCGGTCCGGTGACCTGGTGTTGTCCCTCTAAATGATTTCAAGGTTTCGCGATTCGGGAAATCGTGATGCAAGCATTCCTCCTTTCCCTTTCGAATCCCCAGAACCCGAAAGCTCGTTATCATCCGGATCTATGGTCCAGATCGTCGACTTGATCAACAACCCGGATTAAATCCTGACATTCTACCTTTCGAGATTTCTGGCGAGGTCTTCACTACTATTCCTCTGATGTCCATAAACCCGGTGGCCTTAGATCTTCGCCACGCGTCCCTAAAAATGGGCGGTCCAGATTCTTCCTCCTCCCTACCACAAGACCATGTCCGGTGACCTAGGGCTCATTCACAAAGTGCATTGGGGTTTCATGTACCGGGATTTCACGATTGGCGAAGACGAGGGGTCTTGCCCTTGGGTTTCCCAAGTGTCGAAACGTCGAAACCTATTCACACTAAACCGATTTGTGGTTTCATATATCGAGATTTCGCGACTGGTGAATATGAGGGAACTTGCCCTTGGGTTTCACGGGTGCCGAAACGCTGAAATGACAAAACCTATTCACACTAAACCGATTCAGGGTTTCACATATCGGGATTTCATGACTGGAGAATACGAGGGAACTTGCCCTTGGGTTTCCTGGGTACTGAAATGCCGAAACACCAAAACCTATTCACGCTAAACCAATTCAGGATTTCGTGACTCACGAATACGAGGGAACTTGCCCTTGGGTTTTCGGGGTGCCGAAACACCAAAACCTATTCACGCTAAACTGATTTGGGTTTTCGCATATCGGGATTTCACGACTGTCGAATACAAGGGAACTTGCCCTTGGGTTTCCTAGGTGTTGAAATGCCAAAACCTATTCACGCTAAACCGATTCAGGGTTTCACATATCGATATTTCACGACTGGTGAATATGAGGGAACTTGTCCTTGGGTTTCCTGGGTGTCAAAACGCCGAAACGCCAAAACCTATTCACACTAAACCAATTCGGGGTTTCACATATCGGGATTTCGCGACTGAAAAATACAAGGGAACTTGCCCTTGGGTTTCCCAGGTGCCGAAACGTCAAACTGCCAAAACCTATTCACGCAAAACCGATTCGGGGTTTTGCATATCGGGATTTCACGACTGACGAATACAAGGGAGCTTTCCCTTTGGTTTCCTGGGTGTCGAAACACCGAAATGCCAAAACCTATTCACGTTAAATCGATTCGGGGTTTCGCATATCGGGATTTCACAACTGGGGACTATGAGGGAACTTGCCCTTGGGTTTCCCGAGTGCCGAAACGCCGAAACGTCAAAACCTGAGAGAACCACTCTCTCTTGTACAAGGTTTCCAGACTCAGATCACATGATCCTTCAGCGTGTTCTTGGGTAATTATCCCTAGGCTTGGTGACCAGACTAAAAAGCCTTCCTAAATCATCGAGCTATGAACTTTGTGATAGGGGTGAAGTAAACTCGTGGGTTTACTAAAATAGTAGTCTTTTCAAGGAACTCACTCCACCTCTAGAATGCGAGGGAACTTCTCGGAAGGAGGTGCCTTCAAGCAACTCAAACTAGGGCATAGCGTGAGTCAAGTAAATGGGACAAATCTTAAGAGAACGGACTCGTAATCTGAACTTGTTCATTCTATATATAAATTGATTATGGTCATATAAGTATAAGCATGCATCCATTATTTCTGATCAAAACAGCAGGCAAACACTTCTATACATAAACCATTTTTGAGTGTACAAACATGAGCATTCATTCCAGGATATTCAATTCAAGATACAAGATATAAACACTTATATGAAAACACTAGGTGTGACGCGACTGCTAAGAGGGGTGTTCGTTTCTACCCAACCATAGGCTCAGTGACTCCAAATAGATTTACCACTAGCCACCCCCGAGCTAGACCACGATGCTTGAGGTTCAATTTTTTATTTCCATCTCAACGGAAGTCAAGGACAAAGGTTACTCTCCTTCTCCTCTATTTAGAACTCCCTTTGTTTCCAGAGTTTCTCCAATTCTTCCCCACGATATTTGTCGCGCGCGTTCTCTCTTCCTCCCTTACCACACTTCGTCTCTTGCCTTTTCTCTACAAGATTGTGTGTCGCATAAATTTCCCCATCCGCGGTCAAGTCTGGGAGCTGTTACGGATGGGCATCTCACCCCCATCTCCTCATTAACTCTTGAGGAGCCTCCCCACCTACCAATCTGACGGGAAATTCGTTCCAAGGTTAGAGACTTTATTTGGTCTTTGAGCAAGTAAAACCAGTACGATACTGGCTCGGTGGAAGTTAACGCAACCATTCCAGGTCCCTTCCACCACCTCTTATTATCCATTGTGGTCTCTTTTAGCACATCCCCCTCCCAGCAGCCATACAACACATATTCATAACATAATTTACATTCATCGACCTTTTATAAAAGCTTCTGTCAAATCAAACATTCACGTCTTTGAGTTTGCCATAGTTCTTGGCCAATATAGTTATTTTTGCAGACTGGGGGAAATAGGGTGTTACAATTCCCTCCCCCTTAAAGGAACATTGTCCTTGATGTTCTATCTATCAATATGACGTGTATGTACAGAAGTAAACAAAATCGGATATGCTTGTTTCATGGCATCTTCCATTTCCCAGGTAGCCTCATCTGGGCCAAAATGTTTCCACTACACCTTGACCTATGCAATGGTTTGGTTCCTGAGTGGGGTTTCCTTTCTGCCCAATATGCATTGAAGTTCTAGCAGGAATTATCCCTCTAGTTCCACCTGGATCAAAGACCAGTCAATTATATGATTAGAATCATGTACATATTTCTTCAATAATGAAACATGGAAAACATTATGTGCTTTTACTATGGGAGGAAGTGCTAGCCTATAGGCTACAGGTCCCACTCTATATAGAACTTCAAAGGGTCCACAATACTGAGGTGCCAACTTGGCAGAAGCTCCCATCCTCAGGGAACTCTTCCCGGGCCTAACTCTGAGATATACGTGGTCTCCCGTCTTGAATTCTCTTGGAGTTCTCTTTCGGTCGGCGTAACTTTTCTGTCTACTCGGAACGACCTTCAGATTCTGTTTTCTCTGAATCACTTGTTGTTCTATTTCTTTCAACATGTCGGGTCCAATAGTAATTTTGATTACAGGATTACTCCAACTGACTTGAGTGTTACACAATCTACCATAGAAGACTTCGAAAGGACTCATCTTTAGGGATTCTTGGTAGTCGTTGTTGTAGGCGAATTCCACCAATGGCAGGTAATCTTCCCACTTCTTGGGTTGATGCATTACATGCATTCTTAGCATGTCTTCCAATATTTGGTTCACTCTTTCCATCTATCCATCGGTTTGAGGATGATAGGCTGTGCTAAACAGTAATTTGGTCTCCAGACCAACCATCAAGGATTTCCAAAAGTTGGAAGTAAATTTTTTGTCTCTGTCAGACACGATCTCTTTAGGCATACCATGTAGTTTGAATATCTCCTTCATGAATATGTTGGCGATATCTATTGCCTTGCAAGTCGATTTGACGAGGATAAAATGGGTGGACTTGCTCAATTTATCCACCACTACCATGATGGCATCATTCTATTTGGTCGATGTTGGTAATTCAGTGATGAAGTCCATGGAAATGGTTTCCCATTTCCATTCCGGGATTGGTAGAGGTTGTAATAATCATGTTGGGTGCCAGTGTTCTGCTTTAACCTGTTGACATTCTAGGCACTTAGCTAAATAGTTAGCTATGTGTTTCTTTAACCCAGGCCAATAGAATTGTTTCCTAGTGGCCGTGATCATCTTTTGATATCCCGAGTGACCAGTATATGGTCTTTTATGTAGTTCATCCATTATGAACCTCTTCAAGTCGTCACAATCTGGAATATGCAATATGTTTATGTAAGTTAGCAGACCTCCATCTATCATTTGGTAGCCTTCATACTTTATTCTTGTGGGTTCTTTCTCCAAGTACGAGGTCACGGTCTGGAAGAATGTGTATGTTTCTTGTGCATTCCTAACTATTTCTTTGACATTCGTCTCGCAGGTGCTCACCGCTACCAGGTGAATTGTTTTCATACTTCTGCTAAGGCCATCAGCCACCTTATTTTCCTTTCCCTTAACATGTTTGATTTCAAAATAAAACTCACTAAGGAGTGACATCCACCTAGCTTGTCTGGCATTGAGCTTTGGTTGGTCAAACAGATATCGCAATCCATAGTGGTCTGTCATAAGTACAAATTTCCTTCCCAAGAGGTAATGTCTCCACATTTTTAAGGCATGCACTATGGTGACCAGCTCTAGATCATGGGTCGCATAGTTGACTTCGTGCTCATTCAATTTTCGGGATTCATAGTAGACTACACTTCCTCCTTGCATCATGACTCCTCTGAGCCCTTCCTTATAGGCATATGTGCACATGAGGAAGTCATTTTTGGGATCAGCCATCTTCAGCATAGGTGCATGAGTCAAAAGCTGTTTCAGGGATTGAAATCTTTCTTCACATTCTTGTGTCCACAAGAATTTAGCTCCCTTCTTCTGGAGGGAAGTGATTGGACAACCAATATTAGAGAATCCTTTTATAAATCTCCTATAGTATCCTGCTAAGCCCATAAAGGATCTGATATCCAAAACGTCCTTTGGGGTAGGCCATTCCATGATAGACCTAATCTTGTCAGGATCTACTGCAACTCCCTCTTCAAATATGACATGGCCCAAGTAATGTATTTTCTTCTGTAAAAAGTCACACTTGCTAAATTTGGCATAGAGTTGATGTTCTCTTAGCACTTGAAGAACAAGTCTAAGATGTTCCTCATGTTCCTCTCTATTCTTGGAGTAAATTAATATATCATCAATAAAAACCAGTACAAATTTTTCTAGGAATTTGCTGAGCACATTGTTCATCAAGCACATAAAAGTGGCAAGGGCATTAGTCAATCCAAATGGTACTACCACAAAATCATAGTGACCATATCTCATCTTGAAGGTAGTTTTGTAGATGTCTTCACCCTTGATTTGGACTTGATGGTATCCAGATCTCAAGTCAATCTTTGAGAAGACGGAAGCACCTCCCAATTGATCGAACATGTCATTGATCTTGGGTAAGGGGTACTTGTTCTTTATGGTTACCTTATTGAGTTGTCTATAATCTATGCACAGTCTGAGGGTACCGTCTTTCTTTTTCACATATAGGACTGGTGCTCCCCATGGAGACATGCTAGGCTGTATATAGCCTCTGTCCATCATTTCTTTTAGTTGTAATTTAAGCTCAACTAGCTCAGGTGTGTTCATCCTGTAGGGTGTCCTAGACACTGGCACCGCTCCCGGTGCAAGTTCTATCGATAAGTCAATGTCCCTTCTCGGAGGTAAACCCGGTGCCTCTTCCAGAAATACATCTCTATATTCTCTTAGTGTGGGGTGTTCTTTGAGGCTTGGTTTGTCATCTTCAACTGATTCCAACACCTATATCGCATATAGTGGACAGCCCTTTCTGCAATACTTTCTCATTTGAAGGGTTGATATTTGTCTCACCGAGACAGGTTTTTGGATCCCTTAAAGGGTTATCCTTCTTCCTTCTTCACTTACACATTCTAAGGTTTTATGGTAATAATCCAGTCTGGATTTATATGTGGCTAGCTAGTCCATACCAATCAACAGGTCATATGATCCTAGGGGTAATACGTTAAGGGTTTCTTGGGTGGGGAATTCACCCATAGTGAATTGGCAAGATGGTATGACCTCCACTACCTTTCTTTTGGTGCCAGTGGCTAACTATACCAACCATGGCTTGGCATGTTTATGTGGATGTAATTTACACTTATCAATAGCCTTAGGGGATATATAACTCAAATTTGAACCAAGGTCAATTAGAATAGACACTAGATGGTTGGTGATCATACCTTCCATCTCCACCACTGAAGCTTGGTGGTCAGCTAGTTTATTATCCATGGTTGGATAAATTTGCGGCATACTCCTAGCCACGTCATTGACGGTGGTAGCTTCTTGAACATTGTAAATTCTTCGACTGCTCTGTTATCGGTGCAGGCAGTCCCTTAGTAGATGTTATTCTCCACAACCCCAACATTTTAAGGGTTCTTTCTTTAGGTTATCAATCTTTCCTAGGGTAGATCCAGAAGGTTTATTTCCACTCTGGGAGGGGAAATTCTACTGGTGTACACTTTGGGTTGGGAAGCTCATCCTTGAGTCCTTTTTATAGTTTTTAAATTTTGGGGATTTAAAGCCCTTTTTCTAGAATCCCGAACTATCCTTCTACTTCCAGCCTTCACGAAATTATGTCTAATGCCCAAGTTGTTCATAAAAATATCTTGCCTTTTAGATAGTATCTTCTAGGGTCTTTGGCTCATCAAAATCAATCCTGTTCTGATAGTCCTTAGGTAGTACACTGATGAATCGTTGCACTTTTTCCTTTTCTGCTTTTATACAGGGTACGTACCTCAGCAATTCGAGGAATCTGCTAACATATTCCTCTATGGTGCATTGCCCCAGCTTGAGTTCATAGAATTCTTTAGTCTTTTCATCAAAATACTTTTCCAATAGATACTTCTTCCTGAAGTATTTCTCAAACTATTCCCAAGATAGGTCTTCTTCGTGAATCCCTTTTATGTTCTTAAGGTCTTCCCACCAAATGGAAGCTTTCCCATTAAGGTTGAAAGTGACTACTCGGGCCTTCAAATTTTCTGAGAAGTCATGGACTCTGAAATACTTCTTTAGTCCAAGCAGTCAGGCCTCCGCTTCCTCTCCCTTCTTTATTTCACCGTCGAAAGAGGGTGGTTTGGCCTTCTTGAATTCTTCGAGATTATGATTTTTGGAATGATTTCTCTTCTTTTGTTTTCTTCAGGAATAAGAACTAGTTCTGCTACTAGAAGATCCCTCTGAGTCGCTAGTTTCCTTTCCAGAGGAATCATCCGACGCGTGTCCCTTATCTCTAGGGTGAACCTTTCTCGAGGGGCTCCTCCCAGTGTGGCCACTTAAAGGACCACATTTCTGTATCCCAGGTGGGCTTCGACTTCTCTTTGTCTATCGTTGGTCCACGTGACTGGTGTTAGGTCCATGCTGCAATTGTCTTGTGTAACACACCCACTATCATTATTTTTAAAATTTTGGGGGTTAAACTCCCACAATGGGGAATCTCCATAAACCCTCATTAGCGAAGTGCCAATCCCTGGGTCAATATCGGGATTCGGCGTCTCTAATGTCAAAATTCATTCACCCCCATAACTCGCGATCCTCCGAATTCCGATGCGCTCCTTACGCATTAGATCCCTAGGCCAAGCCTGGGATTCACTGCCTTTACGAACGTGGTCTTACCTTCTTTCGGGACTACTCCTATCGGAGTTTCGGGATTTCTGATGCCGTAATTCACGAGTCCTCAGAACTCGCGACTCTCCGATCCCCGATATGCCCCTAATGCATTATCCCTCTAGGATATACAGTAGCCCATGTGACCATTTACCATGGGACCACCGCCGTATAACCTCCCATCGGGATTTCGTCATTTGTGATGACACAAAACACATGTCCACGGGATTCGCGATTTCCCGATTCGCGACGTGCCTTTCTGATCACGCTAGCCCCACTGGTTTAGCCCCTGGTCCACATGACCAACTCCGTGACCACTACCTTATCCCTGTTGGGGCTACGGGGTTTCCATGTCACAAGACCCACGTCCACGGGACCCGCAGTATCTCGATTCCCGATTCTCTCTGGGTGCTTGACACGCGTCCTCCCTACAGCTCTGTCCTCCTCCGCTAATGGGCTTGACAACTGGCTCCCACTCATCGGGGTTTCGCGGTTCGCGATTCCGTATGGCAAGAGTTCCTTGCATTCGAAAACCCCGATATGCCGAATCTCAACTATGTTGGATCCACTGACACGCGTCCCTCAAATGATGGACGGTCCTGATTGTATCGGAGAATCACGTATCGCGATTTCCTTGTGCACAAATCTCTGGTCTCCGGGAACCCCGATTCCCCGATCTCCGACTCTTCAGGATCCTCTGCCACATGTCCCTGCTGTTTGGATGGCTCAGATCCCATCGGGAAATCGCGGATC
>ML784826.1:765929-791773 GCA_009831015.1 Picea engelmannii
CTGCAATAAATTCAAACTATCATTTACATTCATTGACCTCTTCCTGCAGGTCCATTTACAGCACATATTCATACTTATGAGTTTTGTCATAGTCCTTGGCCAGTTCAGTTATATTTACAATCTGGGGGAAACAGGGTGTTACACTTTGTATGTTAGATAAGCTCTGCAGTAAGACTACATTAATTTTTGTTTTCTTCTCTTGCTCTTTTATCAACCTCTCATTGTCAGCGTTGGAGCTCTGTAGTTTGACAATGAGGCTTCTCACAGTCTCAGCTAGATCTGGAGGGGTTTCTACCGCTCTCCTTTCGTCACACTCTTCATCTCTATTGTGGGATCCATCCCCCACTTCGTGGTGTGTCACCATTCTATGCGTCTGCAGTTTCCCGCAGTTTATCATCCGCTTGTTGTGCAAGAAAAACACTTGTTGTTAGTCAACATTATATTCATTCACAATCAATGCATAATTCATATTTTTCAAATGCATACACACAATAGGAATTTTCATTCTTAACTTCAGCTTTTGATAAGGGAGGTTAGGATAGAGAGTTACTCCTTTTAAGAGTACTTCAGATGGAGTTTCTACACAACTCATCTATGAGCCCAAGAAGGCCAAGTGTGGTAACCATGCTCTGATACCAATTTGTCACACACCCACTACGGAACCTAAGATTTTCTTTTTCTTTACGTATTTTATTCGAGGAACAAAATCCCTAAATTTCTATGGGGCCTAGCGCAGACCCTCCCTTCCCTTATCCTCCCCCATGTGATCGTTGGCTTTGACCACAGGCCTTACCAAAAAGGCACTTCCAGATTTCACGATTCAAGGAATCGCGATGCAAGCATTCCCCTATTCTCTGTCTTTCGAAATGCCAAAACCCAAAAGGGTCTAACGGATTCTTAGCTCCTCCCTTGGGTCACTTTTCATATGACTGGTCCGGTGACCTGGTGCTATCCCTCTAAATGCTTTGGGGGTTTTGCGATTTGGGAAATTGCGATGCAAGAGTTCCTCCTTTCCCTTTCAAATCCCTAGAACCTGAAAACCCGGTATCATCCAAATATATTGTCGAGATCGTCGACTTGATCAACGGCCTAGATTAAATCCCTACATTCTACCTTTTGAGATTTCTGGCGAGGTCTTCACTCCTATTCCTCTGATGTCCAGAACCCCATTGGCCTTAGATCTTCGTCATGCGTCCCTACAAATGGGTGGTCCAGATTCTTTCGGGACTCCTCCTCCCTACCACAAGACCCTGTCTGGTGAAGACGAGGGGTCTTGCCCTTGGGTTTCTCAGGTGACGAAATGCTGAAACCTATTCACGCTAAACCGATTCGGGGTTTCACATATCGGGATTTCGCAACTGGCGAATAGGAACTTTCCCTTGGGTTTTCCGGGTGTCGAAACGTTGAAACGCCAAAACCTATTCACGCTAAACTGATTCGAGGCTTCGCATATTGGGATTTCACAACTGGCGAATATGAGGGAACTTACCCTTGGGTTTCCTGGGTGTTGAAACGCCAAAACCTATTCACGCTAAACCGATTTGGGGTTTCGCATATCAGGATTTCGCGACTGGCGAATACGAGGGAACTTGCCCTTAGGTTTCTTGGGTGCCGAAATGCCAAAGTCTATTCATGCTAAATTGATTCAGGGTTTCGCATATCAGGATTTCGCAACTGGCAAATACGAGGGAACTTGCCCTTGGGTTTCCCGGGTGTCGAAACGCCGAAACGCCAAAACCTATTCATGTTAAACTGATTCGGGGTTTCACATATCAGGATTTCTTGACTGGTGAATATGAGGGAACTTTCCCTTGGGTTTCCTAGGTGTTGAAACGCCGAAACGCCAAAACCTATTCACGCTAAACCAATTCAGGGTTTTTCATATCGGTATTTCGTGACTGGCGAATATGAGGGAACTTGCCCTTGGGTTTCCTGGGTGCTGAAATGTTGAAACACCAAAACCTATTCATGCTAAATTGATTCAGGGTTTCGCATATCAGGATTTCACAACTGGTGAATACGAGGGAACTTTCCCTTGGGTTTCCCGAGTGCCAAAATGCCAAAACACCAAAACTTATTCATGTTAAATTGATTCAGGGTTTTGCATATCAGGATTTCGCAACTGGCGAATACGAGGGAACTTGCCCTTGGGTTTCCCGGGTGCCGAAACGTCGAAACGTCAAAACCTGAGAGAACCACTCTCTCTTGTACAAGGTTTCCAGACTCAGATCACATGATCCTTCAGCGGGTTCTTGGGTAATTATCCCTAGGATTGGTGACCAGACTGAAAGTCCTTCCTGAATCATTGAGCTATGAACTCTGTGACAGGGGTGAAGTAAACTCGTGGGTTTACTAAAACGGTAGTCTTTTCAAGGAACTCACTCCAGCTCTGGAATGCGAGGGAACTTCCCAGAAGGAGGTGCCTTCAGGGAAATCAAACCAGGGCATAGCGTGAGTCAAGTAAATGGGACAAATCTCAAGGGAATGGACTCATAATCTGAACTTGTTCATTCTAAATATAAACAGATTATGGTCATATAAGTATAAGCATGCATCCAGTCTTTCCGATCAAAACACCAGGCAAACACTTTTATACAGAAACCATTTATGAGTGTACAAACATGAGCATGCGTTCCAGGATATTCAATTCAAGATACAAGATATAAACACTTATCAGAAAACACCAGGTGTGACACGACTACTGAAAGGGGTGCTCGTTTCCACCCAACCGTAGGCTCGGTGACTCCAAACGAATTTACCACTAGCCACCCCTGAGATAGACCACGATGCTTGAGGTTCAATTTTCTACTTCCAGCTCAACGGAAGTCAAGGATGAAGGTTACTCTCCTTCTCCTCTATTCAGAACTCCTTGTGTTTCTATAGTTTCTCCAATTCTTCCCCGCGATCCTTGTCACACGCGTTCTCTCCTCCTCCCTTACCACACTTTCCCTCTTGCCTTTTCTATGAAAGATTGCATGTGGCATGAATTTCCCCATCCGTGGTCAGGTCTGGGAGCTATTATAGATGGGCAGTTCACCCCCATCCCCTCATTAAATCTTGAGGAGCCTCCCCACCTACCAATCTAACAGGAAATCTGTTCCGAGGTCAGAGACTTGCTTTGGTCTTTAAGCAACTGAAACCAGTACGGTACTGGCTCGGTGGAAGTTAACGCAACCATTCTAGGTCCCTTCCACCACCTCTCATTAGCCATCGTGGTCTCTTTTATCACATCCCCCTCCCAGCATCCATGCAACACATATTCATAACATAATTTACATTCATTGACCTTTTATAAAAAGGTCTGTCAAATGAAACATTCACGTCTTTGAGTTTTCCATAGTTCTTGGACAATATAGTTATTTTTACAGACTGGGGGAAACATGGTGTTACAGGAAAGAAGTCAGATATGCAAGAAAAGAGGTTGATACTGAAGAAAAGAAGTAATATCTATAAACTTTGTGCTCTGATAAAGGTAAGAATAGTTAAAAGTTCTTAGATCTGAAAGCTTTGTGCCCTGTAGAAGTAAAAGAAGTGAAGTTTTTTGTTTCTAAAGTATGTATTTAGGTATGCTTGATAGATTTTGTCCTAGCTTGAAAACTAGGGAATTGTTAGATGAAAGAACATTTGATATGAATAGATCTTATAAGAATAATGAAAGATATGGTATACCTATGCATAGAAAGAATTTTTGGACTAACCAATGGATGAAGGATCCTAGAAATAAATTTGTGTAGGCTAGTCATTATGACCCTAGCGCGTAGTAGAAGAAAAGTTGGGGATCATTGAAGAGAAAGAGAGGATTAACTCTTTTTTATAGTTAAATAAGACCAAGACATCTTGCTAAGGAATGCCCTGGGAGAAACCCTAGTTGCCTCTGTTGTAAGGCTATGGACCATGAAGTATTGGATTTCCCTAGAATGATTGCTAGACCTTAAAAGTTGAATATGGAGCAAGCAAACTCTGAAGGAGATCAAGAGACTAAGATTATAGAAGAAACCCAGAAAGAATCAGATATTATGTTACTGAAAATGAAAGAAACCCTGGATGACCATAAAGATGTCAGTTTGTCAGAGATATTCAAAGAAAAGGAGAAAATCGATGTAAGAATAGGAGACTTCAACATTGAATGTGCTCTAGATGAGGGAACACAGATGAAAATTATGACAGAAAGTACTTGGGAAACCCTAGGAAGGCCTGTTATGGTTCCTTCACTAGAAAAATAGGGTTGTTTAAAGGAAAAATGGTAACCCTATGTGGCAGAATTACCTAGATAGCTATGAGTACCCATGGAGCTTCGATAGAGGAAGAATTCGAAGTTATTAAATTTATTGAGGACCATGCCCCATTTCTAGCTTTGTCAGGCAAGATCTGGATTGAAAAAGACCAGATCCGGAGAAAAGAAGAAAAGGAAGCCCTAGAACAGAAGAAGCACGAACTCATGGAATTTATGACTAGAAGGATCGCCTACTTGATGGAAGAACAAGAGAATAGATCTAAGCTATTAAACACTGGGGACTTGGATGTCGAAGCTATAAGAGCATTAGAGGAACCACAGAAGACTGAAATACCTAATCCATATGATGAAGGAGTATTACCCTTGGATCTAAAGAAAGAATCTCAGCATCGCGAAGTGACTATGTCGAGAGAAAATAAGAATCAGAATGGAAAAGGGATGACCGAGACAAAGCTCACTGGTAAGAAGGCTAGGAATCTAAGTAAGAAGAGAGAAAATATTGAAAAGTTATAGAAGATTCCAAAGGAAACTTCGCAGAAGGAAAAATCATAGGAATTGAGCTTCGTCCGTATATCAGAATAGCGACATATGGCACTTCACCATGGTGAAGTAATATAGTTGTTGGACCGATAATACCTGTTCGACTTCCACCCCGAATGGAGAGAAAAGGATTAAAGGATCACCACCAAACCATTGGACCACGCCATAATAGATGGATCAACATTCATGGAAGCTTCATACTTGTTACAAGCAGACCATTGATGAATTTCCTATTTAGCTCGTCGCGTCGTGCCCGAAGAACACTTTTTCCAATTAAATTGATTGTCTACAGTAATCATTGCAAGTAGATTGTTCATCCTAGTGCAATATTTTGAGATCATCATGACCCGATTATCTTTCCCGAGTGCGTATGTCCAATGAGCTCACCGCACTGGAGGAATCTGTCACAGAGGTCCTTCTCGATTTAATGACTAAGAGAGCCATGTTGGAAAGAAGAATGTCCACTGGAGTCTAAGCATCATCAATGAGAGGAGTGCAAGCCTCCCCGTCAACTGCTCGAGTAGGAACATCTCAAGCCGGCACAGAGAGATGAACTAAGCATAAGGATGACATAGCCAATGCGAAGTTAGTGCCATCCATCCTACTAGCTTACATACCTCCTCTGAGTGGTGATATTAACAAGGACAGTGTCCTTAGAGACTTTGAATACACCTTAGTCACTGCATATATACCGAAAGGAGTATGCACCTACCGTGCAAATAAAGATAAGGTTACAGCGTTAAAGTTTTGTGACTTCAACCTGGGGGACCGTACAATTTACAGCATGCTCACCCCGTATAAGTACTTGATAAGAACTAAGGGAAAGAATTCGAAGCTCATCCCTCAGCAATGGACGATGAACCTCGGGCAGTCTACTTTGCTCAATGTTATGAAAATACCGCACTTCAGCAGACACCAGGAGGTGAATGCTTGTGTAAAATTGCTACTAGCAAGTTACCATGGAGGATACCTATGGTTAGATCATCGCATAATTGTTGATCTGACGTTGATCAATAGGATCATCAGGCTTAGCATGCAGGGCCATGATCCCCATGAGTACTATCCTGGAAAGACCGTAGATCGCGCTCTTGCACAGAAGATCAAAGAAGCCTATGGCGATGTTGAGAAAGGCGTGAGATGCTACAATGTAGCTTCTATTGAAAGTGGCACAGTGCACCTTGCATGCCAATTGATCACAAGGAAGTTGGTACGCAAGAATAGACCAACACAAGTATTTGGCTTTGTAGTTGACCTCGCAGGAAAGTATGCAGAGGGACTACAGATGAATTGGGCAAAGTACCTGGTGAATCAACTGGAGATTGACTGCAAAGAATCCCAGGATCAGGGGCATGAATTCCATTTTAGTTGGCTCCTAGTACTGATCACTTTTGTTGCATGGGAGCTACCAGAAGGCACAACCTTCCTGGACCTTGACCCCTTTGAGCCACTAGCCATGAAGTTCAGTACATTATGGTACTCAAACTACATGAGCAAGCAATGGTAATCGAATGTCATTTTCCATGCGTACTATAACCAATTGAAAGAAACCATAAGGAGTGAACCTCTCATAACCCTGAACACTTTATAGAGATTCTAACCTCTGATAAAGTTCAGCGTGGACCGACACTTTATATACCTAACCCCACGTGTTGATGAGCACCGGGAACAACTTCAGTCCTATTATAAGCTGACAGAAGAAGACCTAGAAGAGATCACCAAGGAATGGTCGGTAGACCTCCTTGTTTTAGCAGACCCCGCAGAAATGTCCCACATCGACAGCCCCAAAACTGCATGGGATACACCTGGGCCTAGTAAGACAAAGAAAGCAAAGATGATGAATAATACTGAAGAAGTCTAGGATGTTGACAACCTATCTGTAAGGATGGCTTCTATTACACTAGATGAAGAAGGTGATGATGAAGAAGGTACAGAAACTAAACAAAAAAAAGTCAAAGTACCATCGCCTAGGGATGAAGAAGACTCATCAAATAAAAGGAAGGTCTCACCTCTAAAGTCTTACTCCAGAAAGTAACCAAGAACCCTTGTAACCAAGATGCGAACTGCCCCCATGTTGGATGAATTTGATTTCATTATTGCAGCGGTCAATGATGCTTCAAAGGAAATCATAAATAAGCAGGAGGTGAAGTAGGAACAAATGTATAGCCAAATTGAGATATCGCTCCAAGGAGTACAACAAGCACTCTATTCTAGCCGAGCAATCTCTACTGCACCTCTGCCAGAAGGAACAATAGAAGTGGGAGATGAATCAGTGCAGCTCCGCAAGATTTTTGATACAGTCAAAGTATGCCTTAGACAAGCTCCAGAAGAAAAAGAGCAGGCCACACAGGCCCTAAAGAAAGCACAGGAGGAAATTATTGAACAACGCCAAGCCGCGCAACAAGAGAAGAATTCTCTCCAAGCAAAATTTGAAGAAGACAGAGCGAAGATCCAAAAAGAGAAAGAGAAGTTGCTCGCAAAATAGATAGGAATTGAAGAAGCAGTCAACAGAGAACTTCGCTCTGTGACCATCTTAGAGCAAAAGGACAAAGATCCCATAGAGCTCCAAGTGATGAAGTTGGTAGAAGTTATTCAGCAACTTCAACAAAGGGTCGTGGAATTAGAACTTTAGACCATACCACAGACTCCACAACAAGTGTGCGACCAGTGAGAATTGAATGCTCAGAGTGCATTTGAGAAGATTAAAACACTTGCTGCAGAATGTAAACAACTAAGTAGCAAAAGCACGCAGATATATGAAAAACTATCTGAAGACCCAGAGTTGAAGAAACTAGAGTCCCAACTCCAAGAAGCAAAGCAGCACACATATACAGTACAAGCGCAACTCAATATCCTGTCACCCATCGAGAGGATGAAGATATCTCATGAACATCGCACTTCCCAAAAACTCATTCTTACCACACATAACATAGTGATGGAAGTCACCTAGAAACTCCAGCCGAGCCAGGAAGTGGCCTACCTACTGTTTGAAGAAATTGAAGGCTAAGGAACACTACTAGAACAAGTAGTTGTTACAGTCGAGCAGCAACTGGAAGGACCTATAAGTGAAGTGGTTGTTTAGGAATTTGTTGAGCAAGAAGTAGTAGCACAGAAACAAGTCGAAGTAGCTCAAGACCTTTGAGGCAAAGTTACCCAGACCTGAGTGACTAGGGATGAGTCACAGGTGAGTGTTGGGGGCATGTTGGCCCTGACCAAGTTTTGAGGAACACTTGGTCATATTTGACCATTTTTGGGACTTCGACAGCTTGTCAAATATGGAGCACAATGCAAAGCAGAAATCATGGAAGCTAGACCCCTTTTTGGGTCCTTTTTGGGTCCTTTTTGGGTTTTTGGGGATAATGTAATGGGAAAGGGATGTCATCTTGTGGGTTTACCCATGCTTATGCCCACCTTTGTATGTATAAATAGATATGAAGTAGATGTGAAGTAGGTGTGATTGCTTAGTGAAATTGGTAGTGCATCTAAGTGATGTTGAATAAGTGCTTCGTGTGAACTGTGTAAGGCTTGCAAGGCTAAGTGCAAGTTACTATGAGACTGTTATAGGAAGCTAAGTGTTGTAATGCAAGGAAGAAGGATCTAGCGAGTTGTGCAGATCTTCTTTCCTATGCAAAGAGTGATTTGGATGGCTCTGTGCTATAACCCGATTAACTGAAGCTAATAAAGAAGAATAATTTGTGGACGTAGCCCCAAGGTGGGGGTGAACCACGGTAAAACTGTGTGTTGTGCTCTATGCCTTGATCTGATGTGTTTGTCTCTTCCTTTGCTAAGTGCTTTGATGTGTTTAGATAGATCTATTTATGCTTTGTGCTTCTGAGATATGAATGAATGTTATATCTGGTATGTAATATGCTTAGTGCTTGATCTATCAAATTTAATCTATCTTGTTGTGGCTAAGTGTTGAATTATCTTATCTCTAAGTACATACTGCAATGCTTTGTGCTATCCGCAAAGTATCATAAGAGTTGAATATTGATGAATAATCTATGCTAGATATTGCTAAGTGTTATAATCACATATCTGTGTCCCAGCTAAGGTTGCAGACACCTGATTCTTGCAACCACCCCTGCCTCTACCTCGGGTGAGACTTCATCTGCTTCGTAGGTGTTACTGAAAGGGTTGGTAGTTAGGGTTTTGTTAGTGCATTGTTGTAACGTTGAACCCTAGGTATTCCCCTGTGCCAATAGCATGTGTCAAGTTATTGCTTTCATGTTACCATGGCGGCTACTTATGGCTAGACCGTTGTATCACAGTCGACCCAATGTTGATCCATAGGATCATAGGCTTGAGTATGCAAGGACCTGATCCATAGGATTTCTATCCAGGAAAAGCCACAGATCGCGCACTAACATAGAAAATCAAGGATACATATGGCAATGTCGAAAAGGGAACGTGAGGCTACAAGGTAGCCTCCATCCAGAATGGCGCAATGTGCCTCACCTGTCAGTTAATTCCAGGAAAGTTAGTAATGAAGAACAGACCTACGCAGGTCACAGGCTTTGTTGTTGAACTCGCGGGAAAGTGTGTAAAAGGTTTACAGATGAACTGGGTGAAGTATTTGGTGAATCATCTGGATCTAGACTGCTGCGAAGCATAGGATTAGGGCTACGATTTCCACTTCAGCTGGCTCATGATCCCTATCACCTTTGTTGCCTGGGAAATGTCGAAAGGTGCGACCTTCCCGGATATTGAACCATTTGAGCCACTTGCTATGAATTTCACTACCCTTTGGTACTCGAGTGATATGAATAAACAGTGGCAGTCGAATGTTGTTTTTCACACCTACTACCTTTAGCTGAAGAGATCCATAGAAGAAGAACCTCATGTGACTTCGAACACCTTATAGAGACTCTGACCTCTAATGATGTTATGCACAGATCGACACTTCATCTACCTTACAGTGCGAGCCGATGAACATAAGGAGAAATTGCAGTCATACTATAAGCTCACAGAAGAGGATCTTGAGGAGATCACTAAGGACTGGTTGGTAGATCGCCTTATTCCAGTAGACCCTGCAGAGATGTCTGACCTTGACATCCCAAAAACTGCACATGACACACATGGACCCAGCAAAATGAAGAAGACTGAATAATTCCAAGACCTAAGTAGCACCTCAGAAAATATTGCTTCAATATCATCTAACTGAGGGGGTGAGGAGGAAGAAATAAATGGCACAAGAGCTAAACAAAAGAAAGGTGAATTAACACCACCGAGAGATGAGACCGATCCCCTGAAAAAGAGGAAGGTTTCTCCCCTGAAACCTTCTTCCCGGAAGAAATCGAGAGCCACCGTGACCAAGATGAAGATCGTGCTTACTATTGATGGCTTCGATGTCATCATAGCAGCCTTCAACGATGCTTTGCTAGAAATCATGGAGAAACAAGAAGGTAGGCAAGAGGAAATGTATGACAAACTTAAGGTCAAGTTTCGAGAGGTACAATTGGCCCTTCAATCAAGCCGCACAGTGTCCACTACACCCCTGTCATCAAGAGAACCAAAGTTGGGGGATCAACTAGCCCAACTCCATTGATTAGTTGATGCATTTGAAGCTCGTCTTCATTGCGCACAAGAAGAAGAAGAACAAGCTACCCAGAACTTGAAGCAAGTACAAGGCGACATTGTAGAATAATGCAGAATTGCAGAACAGGAGAAGGTTGCTCTCCAGGACAAGTTTGAAGCGAATAAAGAACAGTTTCTCACAGAGCAGCTCGAAGTAAAAGAAGCAGTAAACAGAGCCCTCTACTATGTGACAAGCCTAGAGCTACAGTCTGAAGACCGATTCATACATAAAGTAGAGAAGCTCATAGAATATGTCCAGCAGCTACAGCAACGAATAACAGATTTAGAGCTCTGCACTATACTTGACACCCCACAGGATGTAAGGGACCAAACGGAAGTAACTTCTTGAAGAATAGTTGAAAGAATAAAAGTACTTGCCCTAGAATGCAAGCAACTGAGTGATCACAGTGCCCAAACCTACGAGAAACTAACTGAGAATCCAGAACTAAAGGCACTGGAGTCGCAGCTCCAAGAGATGAAGTACCAAGCAGAAATGATACAGGTGCAGTTGAAGCCCCTATCAGCTGTGGAAAGAATGAAGTGATCCCAAGAATAGTGCACTGCCCAGTAGCGGGTCCATACTATTCAAATCATAGTTATGGAAGTAACTCATAGGCTCCAACCTGTACAAGACAAGGCTTACCAACTGTTCACAGAAATCGAAGGCCGAGGAGCAGAACTGGAGCAAGTTGTCACTGCAGTTGAAAAACACCTCGAAGGACCATTCAACAAATCATTCATACAAGAGTTCACTGAACAGGAGGTCGTAGCACAACAACAAGTTGAATCAGATCGAGCCAAACTCGAGAATTTTGAAACAGAACTAGTCAGATCAGAATGACTTGGGACAAGTCACAGGTGAGTGTTGGGGGCTTGTTGGCCATTGACCAAGTTTTGAGGAATCTTGGTCATGTTTGACCTAATTTTGGGACTTCGATAGGCTGTCGAAGGCGGAGTGCAAGATGAAGTGGAGATCACGGGATCTCTTCCCCTTTTATGGCCCTTTTTGGGATTTGGGATTATGTAATGAGTATGGGAATGTCGACCCATGGGTTCACCCATGCTTAGGCCTATTTTGTATGTATAAATAGATGTTAATGCAACGTAGTGAGAAATGAATGGTTGATTGATAGAGTGGGATCTATGTGATCAAGAGTTGTAAGTTCTTTGGTGCATACTATGTGAGACTTGTAGAGCTAAGTGCAAGTCATTGTAAGAGATTGTAGAAGGTTATGTGCTTAGATATACTCCAGGAAGGAGGATCTAGCGAGCTGCGCAGATCTTCTGTCCTCTGCGGAGTAGGGTTTTTGAGACTCTGTGCATGTAACCTATTGAAGAAGCTAATAAAGAAGACAAAGAGTTGGTGGACGTAGCCCCAGGGTGGTGGTGAACCACGTACATGTTGTGTTGCTCTGCTTTGTGCAATCTGTTGCTCTGCTATGTCCAATGTGTTGATGTGCTTATATGTTAATGTGCTTAGTGATTTAATATAGATGAATGATATGTCGATGCTTAGTGCTTAATAATCTGGATGGATGTTAGATCTTACTTATATACATGTGCTTAGTGCTTGAATCTATTAGATCTGATTTATTTCATCATGCTAAGTGTTGTTAGATGCTAGATCTAGTTGAATATTGTGATGCTCTATAATTAGGTTTTAACTGTGTTGTAACTAAGAACTGAATAGTGATGAATGTTAACTACTGAGTGCCTTGATCAAAATCATAGATCTTTGTCCCAGCTAAGGTTGCAAACACTGGAGTCCTGAAACCACCCCTACCTCTACCTTGGGTGAGACTCCATCTACTTCACAGGTGTTGCTGAAAGAGTCGGTAGTTAGGGTTTTGTTGGTGCGTTGTTGTAGCGTTGAACCCTGGGTCAACCCCTATGCCTACACACTAGTTTTCTCTATGTGGTGTATTATATTGCGGTTCTTGATTGTATTGTGGTTGCATGTTACTGTACTGTGGCTACATGTTATTGTACTATGGTGGTGTTGCGCATTGTTGTTTCCCTTGAAACTATTGCATGTTGTATTGGGGTTGCTACATGGGATTATACTGTAATTTTTGCTCAGTTTGTCCTGGTATGTGCTCAACATGGACCCTATATGTATATAAAATCCTTTCTTTCATCATCTCTAGAGTTCTGCACTCTTTGTCTTCATGTCCAACCGACTTACAAAAATTGCAAAAAGTGCTCTTTGGAATTGTCTGGTATTTTTGCATCAGGGGACAATGATAAGGATTGTGTCCATGTACTTTACATATTTCACACCATGGTCCTCCTGAAACTAAAGGGTTCGGCATACCCACTCCTATATACTATGCAAATAATGGACACTCATTCTTGTGATGACGTTCGGTCCTGCACATTGTACACCAGACATCCTCTCTCTTTTCTTTACTTTTATTCATATTCAATTGACATGTTAAGTTCTTCAAATCCTGTCTCATCTCTTCCACATCTGGGTTTGTATGCTTATATTGGTTTTCTTATAACTGCAGGGTTGCTTGTGGAGCCTCACCCTGAGTCTAGAACTTGTTTTGTGTCTAAGGATACTTCGAGTGTGGAAACAAATAATTAACAAACAAATGTCTATGTTGTGTATCAATAATAACGTATTTTAACTTACCTTTTATTCTCTTGAACTTCTGGTCCACTTCCCAAACTAATTATCCTGGTTTATGTTTAATCTCTATCATTTCATTCATAAACTGGTCTTCTGAAATTGGCTTCTGAAATTCATTGATCAACTGCCTCTTCACCTCTGCTAGAGTCATACGTGCTCTTGTCAATTTATTTGTTGTGAGACCCATGTACCAGTCTAATGTGTGGTCATGAATGTAATTGCAAGCTGCGCGACCTTAGTATCTTCACCTGTAATCTACTTGGTTTTCCATATCTTCTCACATATGAACAAATGTTTTTCTGGATCATCTGATCCATCCACTCGGAACTCTAATAACTTCATAGTGAAATATTGACCTCCCATAGTGAAATTTGTTGAACTACCACCTCCGTGTGGTGTAGATACCCTATTGTTACTTCTTGAATTACTTCTACTTGAATTAGACCCTCATCCAAAAACTCTTCTACCAGTAATCACTTGTTGGTTAATCGTTTTTTCTTCTTCAGTTGTCTTCATTGCATATGGGGTTGTGGGTTCCACACTAATTCGGATCTGGAATGGAGAACTTTTTGTTGTATCGTGTTAGCACATAGGGTGTATAGGGGTCAAAAATTTTAAGTTTCTAGGTTTGAGTCATAGGGTCTTTTTATTTTAGGTTTTGAGTCATGTTTTATGTCAATAAATTATGTTTGATTCTTTCATGAGAAAATAAATCTGACCTTAGTACATGTAAGAGTCTTAATGTCATGATAGTGGTCATCATCATGAAAGAAATATGTGTAAGTATTGGTCACACCCTTGGTCTTAAAACTCATCATTATCATGTGCCTTGTCTCAAAAGGGGTGTACAAAGATTCCTTATGTCGTTTTTAACCGTTTGACGGTCAAATCAAGTGTCAAGTCGACTTGCTGCAAACTCACCTGAAAGTTCGTAGCGAATCAAGAAAGTACCTCATGCACTAATCATGTATCATTATGCTTTGGAAACATGGAAAGGGGTATCTTATTTTTTTCAGTGCCTTTAATTCATCATGTTCTTCAAGTTGGTTTCAAGAAATAGGGTTATCAATTTGAATATAGCACGCTGCAAATTGGTTTGAATTATGGCACTGTGAATTTCCTATAGAAGATGAAGGTGGATTAAAGGGTTCAGGGAAACTAAGAGTTTAACTCATGAGACAATAGTTGAAACTTCAAATATACCAGGTACCATGTTTAACATCAATTGTCTAAAGGTTTATTAGATTGGACTCTAGTCACTGTGATTTTTACATACACTGCAAACTATTGCATAGCTTGTGCGCTACAAACTTTTTTCACTGGTCAAAAAACCCACAGTATTTGTATCATAAACCTTGTAGATCCAATTTTCTTTCTTAAATACCAATAAGGTCAATTTGTAGCTAGTTCTTGTAACCATGACCTTATCCATTGCATTTTCTTGTTAGTTGATCCGGATTATTTTCGGCACGAAATGAGAGTGGAGACATAATAAATAAATGTACAGAGATATCGTAGATATCCAATAATCTAACATAAATGTATCATATATGCAACCAGAAACACAAAGATACAGTAATACGTGATTTCTATTAATGAAAGAAATGTACATAGACTGTAAAAATACAGAGTGAAAGACTTGCTAGAATGGTGGCAGCTTATCTCTGAGAAGAGATGTGATGGCTACTCGTATTCGCAAGAAGATGATTGTTACAATGAGGCTCCAAAGGCCTTTTTAACATAAGTAAAATCCAAAACCCTAACCTTGCAAGATGAAAATCCAAAAGGTTTGTGGGCCCCGATGGTGGTAGTTGATACGTCAACTTCCCAGGGTTGTAACTTTTTCATACGATCTCTATTTGGGGGTCTCAATACACCGTTGGAAAGGTCTAACTGAGACGAATGATTTTCAACTGGCCTAGGTCAATTTTTATAACAATCACCTGGGCCCCAAATCCCCAAAAAAACGTCGTTTAGGGCCTCAAAATGGCCCCAGAAGTTTGGAACCCGAAAAATTGCCTAAAAACTACCAAGATGGAAAATTGTTTTTCGAGGTCGTGGAATAGGTGGGTGGCCACCGATATCCACCTAGATCAATCCTCCCCCCTTAGGAAGCAATGGTATCCATTGCGTTGATTTCCTGGGGAGAGAGGGAAGTGTTTGTTGAATCAGAATCTTGGTGAGTTGCTTGCCTTGTTGAAGACATTGTGTTGGTTTGTGGAAGGTTGTCATGAACCTGTTCTTGGCGGGGTTGAATTTGTTCAGTCAGTTAGGATAAATGAGATTTCTATGTGCAGAAGGAATATTTGCGCTTTGTTGCAGTCTTGTCAACCCGCTTTTGTTGGATAGAAGGTGATTGGGCCAAGGCTGTAGTAGTTTCAGTATCCTTCTATTCACCTTTTGAACAGATTGTGAAGAAGCTGAATTTTGTAGTATGAGATACTACCTTGCGACACTGTTTAGGTGGAACACTAGTCGGAACTACCTATGGTATTTTGTAGACATGACCCCCTTGAGAAACAATGACACTGCGAGGTCGATACTCATAAACGACATGGCATTTCCACATATATGGCTATCCCAAGAGAACATAACAAACATTGAGTGGGGAAGAATCACATAATACCTCATTCTTAAAGGGTTGGATTCCGTATGACAATCAACACTTTTGGTTGATACGAAGATCTTGTCCCTGGTGAAGCCACCCGATGTTGTATGGTTGTGGGTGTAGTGTTTTCGACAATCCAAACTATTTAACAACCTTTGCTGAGATGAGGTTCTTATGGCTTCTGTTATCAACAATAAAATGTAGTGGGGTCCCCTTCACCCACATTTGTGAATGAAAAAGGTGCTCCCCCTCTTCAGGATTTGTTGGTTCTTCTAGTTGAATTGTTGCGGTCACGACAATAGCAGTGGGTTCTGCGTCGATGCTCTATCTTCTATCAGTATTTTCCGAATCATATTTTGAATCAAGGTTTGGCTCCTCATCTTTGATCTCAGACACTAATGACTATTTTGAGTGACATTCATTGGTGTTGTTCCAAGGGATTTTGTGGAAATCGCACCATTTTTTGGTGTTCTTCTTCGTCTTTCTGTGAACCTTCTTTTCTTGTGGCTTGGATTGGTTTTCGGGAGACTGTTTGTTAGGGTCGTCTTTATCAGACTTTGGTTGTTGTGGATTTTCAGACCCGAACTCTCGTTTTTTCTCATGCTTAAATTTATACTTGATTTTAATTGCATATCAATAAGCAACACCCATTGATGAGATGTCCAGAAAATCCATTTCAGTTTGGATGTATCTATGTAGAGCCCCACAGTATTTCAGAACCAAATGCCACTCGGATTCTTTGATACCTAGCTTGGTGCGCAAGGTATGGAAGGTATTGGTGAAATCTGGAACTTCTTAGCCCCTCCCTTGTCGCGGTGTGGTCCATCTCATGTATTGGTCCTCATAGTTGCAAACAGGGTAACACTATTCCTTCACTGCATCCACAAACAAATACTAAGTGGGCTCGGCCCCATATATTCCAGACTCCTCTATAAAGATTTTCTCCCAGTAAGTTTCCCACCAATGTTTGGCATGGGGGAGAGCCTTAAGGAGTGTGAAGGTGATCTTTTCCCTGTCAGAAAAATGGTGAACAGAGAAATATGCTTCTAGCATATTTAACCATTTGTTTAGGGCATCTGCATCTATTTGTCCTTCAAATACAAGAATATCAAAATTAACGTGTACCTTGAAAGGTGAGATGCCTCTAAAGTGGTTGTTTGATGAAAACACGTCAGTTTTTATCGGCAGGCGTTGAAGGATGTGAACAAAATTCTCCATCATTTCATCCCTCTATTGCGTGAGATCTTTCTCAAGCAACATATTAATAGAATCTTTTGCTCCATATTTTTTCTTTTATTCCACCATGGAGGGTTTCTTTGGTGTGTGAGATCAATTTTCTTCAAGAGATACAAGTTGGAGACCCAACTTGCTATATCCATACCTCGTCAGGGATATGCACTGAAAAATGATCAAGATGAGCCCTCTCTGATACCACTGATCCGGATTATTTTCGGCACAAAATGATAGTGGAGATATAATAAATAAATGTATAGAGATATTGCAGATATCCAATAATATAATAGAAATGTCTTAGAGATGCAACCATAAACACAGAGATACAGTAATACACGATTTCTATTAATGAAAGAAATGTATAGAGACTGTAAAAATACAGAGTGAAAGACTCGCTAGAATGGTGGAAGCTTATCTCTGAGAAGATATGTGATGGCTACTCGCATTCTCAAGAAGATGATTGTTACAATGAGGCTCCAAATGCCTTTTTAACATAAGTAAAATCCAAAACCCTAACCCCAAAAGATGAAAAGCCAAAAGGTTTGTGGGCCCCGATGGGGGTAGTTGATACGTCAACTTCCCAGGGGAATAACTTTTGCATACGATATTCATTTGGGGTGCTCGATACATTGTTGGAAAGGTCTAACTGAGAAGAAAAATTTTTGACTAGCCCAGGTTAATGACTTTACTTGTCACCTAGGCCCCAAATCCCCAAAAAACGTCGTTTAGGGCCTCAAAACGGCCCCGGAAGTTTGGAACCCGAAAAAATGCCAAGATGAAAAACTGTTTTTCGAGCCCGTGGAATAGGTGGGTGGCCACTGATATCCACCTGGATCATTAGTGCTACAAATCATATGCATTGAAGGCGCTGTGAACCCTCTGTTTTCTCACTCGAAAAAACCCTCACATATTATGCTTTCACTCAGGTCTGAGGTTTTATCTTTTTCAAAGTCATTTTCCTTTTCAGACTTGGAAATTTTGAAAACCTCTTTCATTAAAACCAAGTCTAAAATTGTGCGCTACAAACTCGATTGTGCGTTGCAAACTGAAGGATTGTGCTATGAATCCTCTGTTTTACACAAAATTGCCACTATTTTTTTCCCAATTGCAGCCTCATCCAGTTTAGGATTTTGTTATTTCCTCTCATCTCCTACTTAAAATCCTTTCATTCTCACATTGTTGTTTTACATGAATATGTCATTCAGTAAATCCTAATTTATGCAAAATTCAAATCAAAAACCCTAAATCTTCATGTTTTCATCATACATCTGATAACAATTGTTATTAAAGGGTAAATGGTTTTCAAACATCTATCATGGATATTCAACAAGGTAAGAAGGTTCATAAAGGGGGATAAATTGTCAGGGTTGAGCCCCATGACCTGTAGCTTATAAATTCTGAACCACTTTTCAAGGAAGCATGTCGGAGAGTGGGCTACCTGGTTTTTTATGAGAAAATGCAAAGAGGACATCATGAGGTTGCTAAACAGTTTGCACTCAATTTTAGTGTGACAAAGACTAAGGTAGGTGCATTGGAGTTTGAAGTCTCGAATAAATCTATTTCTACAACCACAGAGATACCTGCTTATGGTGAAAAATGGTTTAAATCCATGTCTTTGAATTCTACATTTTCCAAGGAATTTCTGAAACCTGAATATCAAGGAGACAACTTATCCAAGGGAGTGCCAAGAAGTCATATGTTTGCGTATTTTGACAAAATGCTCAGAGTTATTCAGAGTTATTTCACTTGTGAAGGGAGGTTCAATATGGTTTATCAATACCATATTGTATTGCTACTACACTTTACTGGGAAAGAGTCCATGAACCTCCCCTTTTATTTGTTTAGGAGTATTGGCAAGATGTTAGATAGGGTCCAAGATATATCCAAGCAAGTGGATAACAATGTTTTTCACTCTTGTTTAATCAATATTGTAGTATTGGAAGAGTTAAAGAAGACCAATATTGATTGGAAAGTTTTCCTAGATACATCAAGTTTTCAGCGAGATGTTGCCCACACACCACAGTCAAAAATAAAAAAACCTACTCCTACTTAGAAGATTGTGCACTCAGATTCAAGTAAAAAGGGGAAGATGACCAGATGGGATGGGTCCATTCAATCTACAAATAAAATGGTTGAAGGTCCCTCATAACCTCCTAATAGAGAAGTCTCTCATGTGGAAGAACTTGCACCTATGGAGACATCATCTAGTAAAGTAAGGAGTCTGAAGGGTAAGAAGCTTGTATTTTATCCACCTATTGTTGTAGAAGCAGGAAAGCCTAGAAGACATTTCACCAAATTAGCAGCTAAGTAGCATATTCCTATGGAAGAAGGTACATCAAAAGCCTCAGCTCAACAAAAGGATAAAACTCATCCTTCCAATCAACCAATAGATATTACTGAGATCAACTCCCCTTATCATGAAAGTAATCCTACTTTTAAAATACTCAGGAGAAAACTTAAAGATATAAGAGCTGAAAATGAAAAATTGGAGGAAAATCTGGAGGCTCGAATCAAGATAAAGAATACTTTAGATTTGTATGAAGAAAATATTGATAAAGAAATATGTTTGGCTAAGAGGTCCTTATCTTTGTATTGGTAGCTGTAGAATGTGTATAGGAAAAAAAGAGCTTGCTAAGATAAAATCGGGAGGTTGAAAGCAGAATTGCAACCATTCAAGGAGCAAATAGAAAAAATAAATTTGGATATGTTAGCTCGTGTCGCTACTAGAAGAAGCACTAGGAAAAGATGAAGATAGGACATCATTTCTACACCAACACCTACTTTTTTCCATGGTTTATTTTATACACAAACTTATAACCCTGAGCAATGATTTTTGTCTTAAATTGTCATTACCATATTCATATGACTTATGCAAAGGTTAATTCATCTTTCAGAAGATTGTAGCAGGTTCTAAAAAGGTTTCCCATCTTTTTGTATAAGTTTTAACAATTGAAATCAATTTTGAATGTAAAAAATCACCAACACATTTGCAGCGTGTGTTGTCAAAGGTGTTGTGAACTGGTAGTTTTGGGATAGTTTTTAGTGCTGGTACTATGAACTGGTTGTCACGAGAATTTTTGAGCTGATGAAGACTTCCAGATGTCAAATGGAGTTCTAATAAGATCCTCAAGAATCAATTGAACATCAAGGCCACCTACCTCAAATATTTACCTTCAGTTAAGACACATGCAACAAATTGTCAGCGGTTGCATTCAATGATGCCAACATTTTCCTGAAATATAGCATTCTTGTTAGATTTATGTTGTGAACCTAGTGCCACGCCTCTCTTAGGCACATGATCCTATGTAGAAGCTAGGTGGCGGATTCTAGAGATATTTTTGGATGTTTTGTTATTTAATATGTATAGTAACTCTATGAGAGGGTTCAAATGGTTTTACAATGAGACGCTTATCTTTATTTTTCAACTGTAACAGAGTTTCCAGACTGTATGTATCAAATTCAAGAATCTTTAATAGTGAATGATCAGTTTCTTCTCCTACTGTCACATATGTGTTTCTATCTCACTTTGATGTTATTTGTTGATGAAGGATTCATCCTTATGCTTGTTCCTTGCTACAGTAAATGACTTATTGTCTGTAATTGATGCAAGTATTATCAAAGTTCTTTCTTATTGATTAGGAGGTTCTTGTTTAATGAGATTTCTACTATATGTGTTTTAGAACTACCTAATGTAACTTGATGCATGTATTTCATATTTCCTACTAAGTCTTCCATCTTCCCATTTGATATTTCTAAACATTGATCTGGAGCTATTCAAGCCTTGCTTGTTGGTGTGTATTTCATGGAGGTTCTGTGTTGATATTCTAAACTGAGTGTCTCACCCATTTTCTACACATTGAAAACATTATTATTTTTAACAAACCTACAAGTTTACGATGGGTATGAGGCTCACACCTATAGCAGTCTAGGTGAGACTTCTAGTGCTAACAGTTTTGGCATTGTTGTCGGGGAGGCAAATTGAAGATCTTTCCCTAGGTTGTATGACAAGGACACTACTGATTTTGTTGGTGTACAGAAATCAGTAAATAGAACGAATGCATAGTGCACTTGGCGACTCCAAAGTTCAGTTGTGGCTCCCAAGAGAAGGAATACAAGGGATAACCCACAGTCATATCTAGCTACCCCTGAACCTGATCTAGAAAAAAATCATTAGGAAGGGAAAAGCTTTGCAAGGAGCCTCCTGTTCTAAATCTACAAGTATTTCTAGAGACTTACCTGACTCTATTTTCCATACACCATTTGTTGTCTTTGAGCTTCCTTATTTACCTATAGTTGAAAATCCCATAAAGTTAGAACTAGAATATTTTCATGTTGAATACACACCTTTTTCTCCTGACTTGAAAGAAAAAAGTTTAAAAAGCTTTCATTTTCTTGCATCTCCTAAAATTGTTAAGTGGTTTAGACTTGAAAGTTTTGAAGATTTCCCTTTCTTAGGTTCCCCAACTCCTCATTCATTTAAATTTCATGTAACTAAAGAATAAGGAACCTCACTTTCTATTGAAATCTCCTCAACTATACCCAAGTCCAAGCCAGCTTCTGTTAAGTTTGAATCTTCTCCACCTCATACTCTTCCTTTTTCAAAACCTCTTATTATACAAATTGCATTTTCACCTGTAGAATCACCTCTTACTTCGCCCAAGAGTCAGAGTCCTCATTTTCCAAATCAAATGGCAGGAGTTAAGGCTCCTCAGAATAGAATGGATATCACTATCACTGCTACGTATGCACCATTAGTGCTTCCTCAGCCCATGAATTCTCTCCTAGTAGGAGATTACCTTAAGTACATGCCTAAATTTACTGGAGAAGAGATATTACTACAGAAGAACATCTTGTTGCATTTTACAATTATGCAAATAATTTGAATATTGAAAATGAATATGTCTGGATGAGATTCTTTGTGCAAATCCTAGATGGACAATCCTGGAAGTGGTTTAGAAGTTTAGCTCTTGGAACAATAGTTGGAATTGAGGCCCTGGATGATGTGTTTCTAAGGCATTGGGGTGACAAAAAAAAAATCATGTATTACATTACAGAATTTGAGGCTCTCAAAAGAAAAGAGGGTGAATCTGTGTCAAATTTCTCAAAAATATTTAACAATATGTACAACAAAATTCCTACTGAGATTAAACCCAATGAGACCTATGCTAAAATAACTTATGCAAGTGTTTTTGACCCAAAATTGTGTCTTTTATTGAGAGAAAGAAGGTTTGCAACCTTGGCCCATATGAATGATGATGCATTGTAAGTTGAATCAAATATACTATAAGCAGATAGGTTGAGGGGTGGGTCTAACAGAGACAGGAGAAAACAAAAAACAGAAGCCTCATCTTTAGATGCTTCAAGTATTGATCCCAAGGTTGATGAATTGAAAATGTTGGTTAAATCATTATCTGTAGAGATGGAAAGTTGAAAACTTGAAGGGAGACAAGCTAATAGAAATCCTCAAGACTTTGAAAATAGAAATCAGTTTAGAAGGCCAAATAATACACCTCAAATTCTGCAAAGAGATCAGAGAATTAGAGAGGATCAGAAAGTTCAAACTCCTCTACAAAACAATTTGGTTGATGATGAAGAAGGAAATAATGAGGATGAAGACCAGGAAATTCATTGTTTAGGGGATACAGGTGGCTCTCCTCATTTAACATCGACTGCTTATGAAGAGTATTTAATGTGCAATCAGTTGGATGAGTTAAGTAAAGGAGAAAAAGTCAATCAATTTGAAGTTCAAAATAAGTACAATCTGAGATTAAAATAGAAGGATGGAAAACCAAGTGCATCTACTCAACCTAAAAAGTCAGATAATCCTTCAAAGGTTGTGGTTGCACCAAATAAAGAAGCAGGAGAACAGAAAAACCAACCCATTATCAAGGCTCTTGTTCAAGAGATAAAAGAAATCCAAAAACCCCACTCTTATTTTAATTTTGGGAATGAAATCCAGAAAATCAAGATTCCTATCCCACTCCTAGAATTTATGAAAAATGAAGACTTTAAGAAATCTATCTCAAAAATGTTGCAGCCTGAATCTTATCCCCCTTCATCAGATTTAGTTAACTTGCGGGATGAAAATCCTGCAGTTATATTAGGACCACTAGTAGAAGACAGAGATGATTCCTCTCCCCCATTTTACACTTATTTGAATGTACATGACAAGATTTTGTACAATTGTCTTATGGATTCGAGTGCATACCATAACATGATGCCTAAGGCTATCATGGATGAATTGGGCCTAGAAATTACTAAATCTTATCATGACTTGTATTCTTTTGACTCAAGAAAAGTAAAATGTCTTGGAGTTATCAAAGATCTAGTTGTCACACTTTTCCAATTACCTATGAAAAGCATAGTAATGGACATTGTAGTTGCATATGTACCCCCAAAATTTGGGATGTTTCTGTCTAGATCATGGATCAAGAGGTTGGGAGGGACTTTACAAATGGATCTTTCTTATGCAACCATACCAATTGTTATCACTAAAATTTCGTCAGCACATGGTTACAAGAACTCAGCATCGTCAAACAGTAATGAAGTCATTCATGGCCAATGAATTAATCTCACAGCATTCAAAAAGGGCAAAAAACTATACAAAATAGTGAAAAATTGAAGAGTGCTTTACAGAAGTTGGGCACGCGTGCACATGCACGGAACAGGAATGCATTATGCATGCATACGTGCACGATGCATGGCTATTGGCACAAAAAGATTTGCACCTGCTAAACGGCGCATTTATTGAAGTGGTCGGCCTCCCAACCACTTATGGATCATCTCCCAAGCCGATTTGACCCTCAAATATGAGCTGAATCCGAATGGTAGGCTGGTCAAAGACCTAATAATGCCCTAAATGGCCTCTTTTCACAGTACAAAGCAGTTACACAAAAGCCCAAAGCAATGTTATAAAAAGCCATGAATGCACCTCATTTTCTCAAGGAATTTCAAGTAATGTTATGTTGCCTATATTGTTTTAAGGACTCAATCCTTGACAAGAGCACTTTGGCACCATTTCATTGAGAAATCCACCTCTCCATTGAGTGGATTTGCAAGAACTTCTTTCATTTCCATTTTCATTTTTCTTGTTGTAAGGAGAGCAAGCTTCTGAGGGTCCAAGAGCCTTCCCTTGGAGGAAGAAGGGACTCATAGTCCCCTTTCTTCTTGGTGCTTTGATTTCATCAATAGATCAGCCTAAAAACATTGGTGACATGGGTCTTTTTGTGTTTTTTATCTCTATGTCCTTATGCTTATGATTTTCTTTTGTATTAGTTTAATTCTTGCTTATAGTTTTGTTTTTCTTTCTCTAACTCTTTCCTCTACAGTTGTCATGCTCAGCAAGACCCAATTGGGCATGCAAGCACCTCTTACTTGCTCACCAAGGTGACGAAAAGGGTGCAAAAGATTGGCGACTCCACTGGGGAAAGGTATCAAATTCCTACCTCATTTGGGTTTATTTTGCTCTTCTTTTAGTTTTTTTAACTTGCAAGTGCACAAACTGGCCTCAGGCGACCTGCTAACTAGTCAATTCAAAGGAGAATTGAGAGAAATCCATCCAGATTTTCTTTCTTAGTCATTTGTTACAGGTGTGCGGGTATTCTACCCCACAGACACACATCATTCGCGCATGCACTTAAGTAACAGCCATTCTCTGCGCACATGCACTTTCTTACTCGTCTATGTTCACACGCCTGCGCTCTGTGCACCTCTGTCTACACTAGGGGTCGCGCATTTGAACAAAATTTCACATTGTAAGTTCTTGAGATGTGGGGAAGGCCATCTGCCTTCTTAAAAATGATATTAATCATGCTCTAAACACTGCACTACACTTAGTCCCCTCATCATATAAAGGGGTTAGTCGAGCACACATAGGCACTTAGGAGGATAAAAATCAATTTCCCTTCTTTGATTTTTGCCACATGGATGGCTTGTTTTGACTTAAGAACACAAGTGGACAATCATATTTAATCACATCTAAACTCACATTTGGGAGTAGAAGTTGAAGTAATAATCGTTTAGTATGCTCTTCTCTCGCGCCTCCAAGCGATCTTGAGAATCAGAAAAAGATTGTGAAAGCAATCTCATCTCCCTTAACAAAGTTTAAAACCTTTAGGAGAGGACAACGGCCCTTCTTGGGACCCCTCTTAGTTTTATTTTTCAAACACATTTTAAACTTGTAACGGGCCCATACATGCCCACATGCTACAAAAATAGAATAGTGGTTGAAATTTTGCTTTCTTAGATCAAAACACTAGGGAAGTTTAAAGGTTTGTAATGGGCCCATACATGCCCACATGTTCAATCTAGGATAGTTTCAAGCTTTTCTAGATTATGTCACAATAGGGAGTTAAAGGATAGTAACGGACCCACATGTCCACATGCTAGCTTCCTAGGGCTTTTGAATTCCGCAAGGTTGTGACAATGGCACTTAGTTAATTAGGTAATCAAACTCTTGTAAGGACCAAGCGAAGTCCACATGCAGCAAGGTGACATCTAATTCACTAAAAATTGGCACACTTTCACTCACACACAAAAGTCACCCATCACTCACATAGCTTCTTCTTGAAACATGGAGGTCTAAGTAAGTTTCCTCCAAAGGGATTCCGAAAAATACCCCATATTTTCTTGACAGGGATATCCACTCCCACTTTTAATCAAATGAGGTTGGTTCTCACCCCCAGACTCAAAAAACAACTACATCTAAAATCTTTCTAAAAACTCACTAATTTTTCCTCCACAGGAGGTGCCAAAAGATATTTTTTAGTCTAGGTAGGATTTTGGGGATAGGCATCCAAATAACTCCCCGTTATTTGGTTCTCGCATTATCAAAACATAAAGGTTGTCAAAATAGGGAACATCAAATCCTCCAAGTCAAGTGTTCCAATCACCATAAGGCAGGGAGATACCCATGAAGGGTTGAAGGCCGAGGTCCAGTTGTTCTGTGCGTCCCCCCTTGAGGCACCCACCTCTTGGACGGGATCCAGCCCGTGACCCATTTCTTAGGCCGAAAATCTAAA
>ML784826.1:792074-821050 GCA_009831015.1 Picea engelmannii
CCTCCTTCACACACTCCTGTGAGTGCTACTATCTTAGGATCAGCTTTGCTTGGTTCTACATTACTTGGGTCAACTTCCCAAGGTCATCCATTCACTCGCTCTCCTTTACACGGAAGCGGGGGACCCACTTCCTCTCAAGGAGGAAGCACCAACCCACCTAGTCCCCATCAAGGGTCAGGTTCAAAACACACTATGGTCGGAGCTAACCCTCCCCCCCCACTACAGATGCCATATTTGGCCTCTCTCAACATACCGAATCTCACCAAACTTACCAATGATCCTATATTGCATGATCCCACATGGCCTGCAATGCCAACCAAACTACCTTCAGACATACCAAAGTTTGAAGGAAAGGCAGGGGATGATCCTGCCAACCATGTCATGACCTTTCACCTATGGTGCTCCTCCAACAGCATTATGGATAATTCCATCAGACTACGATTATTTCAACGCACACTCACTGGCCCATCGGCTAAATGGTATGTTGAAGAAAAATCGAGGTCCCACACAACCTTTGAGTCATTGGCCAAAGCATTCTTGACCTTCTTCCAATTACCCATCCGCCACGACAATGGTCTAGAACTACTTTCTAACTTCAAACAAACCTTAGCCACACACATCGCTGACCACATTCACGAGTGGCGTAGGCGACGTAGTTTGTGTAAAGCAGAAACCACCAAGCAACAATGTCTCGACTGGTTTCTTAGATCACTTGTCTCTCTCCTTGGAAAGGATGTAGCTTCCACCTTCCCACAATCTAAAGAGGAAGCCATCAGTAAGGCCCAATAGTATGACCTCATCTATGCACATTCAGGATACTTATACACGGTACTTCCTTATCTTCCAAAACCTGTGCCATTTGGCCAAGACAAACCTGGGATGCCTCACTCAGCAGACGGACTAATAGGTGCCACCACACACCATGGTCCACAACCCCAACCACCACCGATGTATGGAACACCTCAATACCCGCCGGCATATGGGAGCACTTCTTATTAACCCCCACCCCCTTATCAATAGCCATACCCTGTTGCTATACCTCCACCCATCAGTGGACCACCACCGACACCTCCCATACATCCACCTATTCCCAAAAACAGTGGAACTCCCTCAACATCAGCTTCTACTACTAGAGAAATCACTACGCCTTCCTATGTACCTTATGGATCAGTACCACCACAAAATCCATACTTCCCGTTTCCTGGTCCTCCACAAGCCATGGCTCCCCCACATGCACATGCGGGGGTAAATTTTGTTCAACCTTCTACTGCTCAACAATACCAAAATTTTGAACAGTTGAACACAGCCAACCCAACTCACCCTTTGAACAATGCCAAGAAGAAAGGACGGAACGGGAAGAACAACAACCCAGGACAAGGCAGGAATCAACCCCCATAGCACCAACTAACTGGGGGCAACCAGAACCAAGGGAACCAAAACCCCCAAGGGGGAAATAATACCAACAAACACCAAGGGTGGAATAATATTAAAACCATCTTCCCTTGTGCCCTTTGTGGTGAGTTCGGTCATTACACTCACCATTGCCCCCAGATCGCTGATTTAAACGGTTGAAAGACTCTGGGATCCTTCCCCCTTCTCCTGCACAACCTGCCCCTCAGCAGGCACCACAACAAAACGTGCAACAACCCCCTCCCACCGTGCTGCAAAATCGTATCCCACATCAAGGTGTGATAAACACCTAATAGGACACACATCATCCCCTACCTTAGGTGGGCCAATACCACAACCCCAAAAATCCAGCAGAGCGAACAATTCTCCTCACCAGTGAGGAAGAAATCCTTCTGCAAACACGTAAGATTCGTTAGTATCATACACCCACTGAGTCTACTCCCATATCTCCAGAGACAAACCCTACACCGACGGGACCCCTGTTGGTGATCCCTTTCCCTTCCGTCGAACCACCACTACGCATCCCTCGCATCCCCTTGCGCAGGAATGTCCACAACCCACAGGCTAGTGCAGCTCATAACTATAGATTGGTCGACGACTTAGCGCAATCCTTGGCTGCCATGTCAGTCTTGGAAGTCCTCCAGACTTGTCCTATGCAGTGGAAATCACTACTTTCCACCTTAGGGGCAGTCGACCCGGCCGATACTCGACTCATCACCTTTGATCTTGATAGTGGCGAACCTCGTGTTGATAGTTCATAAGTGATGAGAGAAAACCAACAAACCATCCCATCTATGTTGTTGATACTAATTTGGGTTATAATATTCTTCATCTTACTAAGTCTCCTCAATCACCCTTAGAGATCAAAAATCAATAATCAACAAAATGTGAAATAACTAGATAGGGTGTTGAAATGTGGAAGATGTATTTTGATGGTGCATCCTCCAAGGATAGTGTTGGTTCCAGGGTAGTGTTCATTTCTCCCTCTTAATATGTCACAACTTTTTCCTTCAATGTTTAATTAGAAATAAAAAATACTATTGCATAATATGAAGCCTTATTTTGGGGGCTTAGAGTTGCAAAGCACATGAAAATTGAGGGACTATTAGTATTTGGAGATGCATAACTAATTTCGCATCAAGTCGGAAATATCTATCAAACAAAAAATCCTAGACATAAATATTATAGGAATGAGGTTTGGGACCTCATTGATAATTTTTTCGCATCCTTCAACATATCCTTTGTTCTCAGGGAGGCTAATACATTGGTTGATTCCTTAGTTGTTTTTGCCAGCAATTTTAAAATTCTGCTACCTCCAAAAACTAAGTATAATGTTGAGGTAAAATACAGACCTCCTATACCTAATAATGTCAAGCATTGGAAGGTTTTTGAAAATGATCAAGAAATAAATAGGTTTTAGGAAATAGTGGATGAATTTTCTACTCTTCATATTGACCAAGATTCAGATGATGATAAAAATCTGCATGCTGAAAAATTTCTGAACAAAATTGCAGATCATAAAAGTGTTCAATTGCCTAGCAACCACATTCCTAAATGACTAGTTCATTTGGAAATATTGTTTGATAATAATGATGTTGTTATGAAGTTGATTGGTTCCAAATAAAATGAAAATCTGATAGATTGTAATTTAGGCACTGAAGAAGAACCCAAATATGTTAGATTGTCCAGTAGCCTATCAGAAAATCAAAGGGATGAATATGTCACATTGTTGAAATAATTTTTTTATGTTTTTGCACGAAAGTATGAAGACCTAGAGACTTATGATACTAGCATCATTGAGCATAAGATACCTTTTAAAGATGACACCAAACCTTTCAGACAAAAACTCAGGCAAATTAACCCAATGTTATTGCCTATTATGGAAAAAGAGGTCAAGAAGTTGCTTGATGGCCAAATCATTATACCTCTGAGGTATTTTGATTGGGTATATAATTTGGTCCCTGTCAGGAAGAAGAATGGTGAGATAGGGATTTCTGTTGATTTTATTAATTTAAATAGGTGTTCTAGAAAAGACGATTACCCTTTACCCAAAATGGAACATATCTTGCAAAGGGTGACAAACTCAGTAAGGATTTCAATGATTGATGGGTTTTCATAATACAATCATATTTATGTGTTACCCGAGGACATAGAGAAGACAACATTCACCACTCCCTGGGGTGCATTCATGTATGCCAAGATTCCATTCGGTATTATGAATGTAGGGGCAACTTTCCAACGTGCAATGGACATTGCATTTATTAAAGAGAAAGACAAGTTTGTGGTTATCTATTTGGATGATATTACAATGTTTTCCAAGTATGATCAAGAGCATTACCAGCATTTAAAAAAGGTGTTTTTGAAGTGCAGACGGTATGGGTTGTCCCTAAATCCCAAAAAGACTCTTTTTTTCCATGAAGGAGGGTAAGTTGCTAGAACACATTGTCTCAATTGAAGGAGTAAAGATTGACCCAAATAGAGTAGAGGCTATCAAAACCCTTTCTCTTCCAAGGTCCAAGAAATAAATTCAGTCCTTCTTAGGTAAGATAAACTTTTTAAGGAAATTTGTATCTAACTTTGTTGAGTTAGTGAAATTCATGATTGCCATGTTGAGAAAAGGAAACGAAGTAAAATGGACACTAGAAGCTAGGAGTTCTTTTAAGCAGATAAAGCAAGCATTGGTTGATGCTCTTGTTATAATCAGTCCTTACTACTCAAAGGAATTTTTGATTTTTTCTTTTTCCTCTAATGATACACTAGGTGTTGTCCTTATTCAGAAGAATTTAGATGGAATGGAGCAACCTATCTCTTTTTTTTGTAGGGCCTTGAAATATTTTGAAGTTAGGTATGATGTTATGGAGAAACAAGCTTATGTTTTAGTCAAATCTCTTAAGGCTTTCAAGGTGTATGTTCTTCATTCAAAAATCATTCTTTATGTTCCTTCAAGTTCTATGAAAAAAAATCAGATTTAGCCTGATATAGATGGGAAAAGAAGTAAGTGGATTGCTAATATTTTAGAGTTTCATGTTGAGGTGAAACCCAAAAAGATGGTAAAAGGTCAAGGTTTGGCTAGATTTCTAGTTGAATCTAATTCTAAGGTATTGGGAGTAAATTTTATGAGCACTAACTCTATAAATCAGCAGTCTGGTATTCAAAACAATAGCTTGAAAATCAACTTAAATATGGCATAATGCAGCTGGCATAAGGACGTCATCTATTTCCTGCAAAATTTTCAACCTCCCACTGGACTTGAAAATACCAAGGTAAGAGCTCTAAAACTTAAAGCAGACAGGTATTGTATTGTTGATCAGATTCTATATTGGAAGGATCCTTCAAGGATTCTTTTGATATGTTTAGATCCAGAGGAGGAAAAACAAATTATGACTAAATTTCATGGGAGCTTATGTGGAGGTCATCACTTATGGATAACCACAGCATCTAAGATACTCAGAGTTGGGTATTTATGGACTAATCTATTCACTGATGTGTATGCAAAGATAAGAACATGTGACAAATGTCAGCAATTCTCAAGTAAACAACAACTCAAGTATTTTCCTCTTAAACCCATAGTTGTATATGGCCCTTTCCAACTGTGGGGATTAGACTTTATTGGAGAAATTCATCCATCCTCAAGTGGCCAGCATAATTGGATTCTAACTGCTACTAATTACTTTACCAAATGGATAGAAGCCATTCCCACTAGGAATGCAACACACAAAGTAATTATTTGTTTCTTGGAATATATTCTATCAAGGTTTGGATGCCCAAATAAAATTGTCATTGATAATGCAGCAATCTTCAAAGCTGAGCCCCTGGTGAAATTTTGTGTAAAATTTGGTATTCAACTTATCCATTCCACTCATATTACCCTCAGGGTAATGGCTTAAAAGAATCCTCCACCCAAAGATTAGTAAAAATTATCATAAAGTTGTTGTAAGACAATAAGAAGTCATGGGATTCTAAGTTGAAGTTTCCCTTTAGGAAAATAGAGTAACCACCAAAAGATCAATTGGCACCAGACCATTTCAGCTGGTTTATGGAACTGAAGTTGTTGTCCCTGCTCAGTTAGCTTTACCTATGGCAAAAATTATTCAATATCAAGAAGGGTAACTAGATGACATGATCAGGAGGATGCATCAACTTGTGTAAGTATAGAAAACCATAGAGCAATTGTTTGACAAAGCACAAAGTCATCAACAAAAAATCAAAGAAATTTTTGATAAAAAGGGGAAGAAGGAAGATTTTCAATTTGGAGACCTAGTACTCAAGTGGGATGCTAAGAGGTGGGATAAAGGAAAACATGCTAAATTCAAATCCCTTTGGGTTGGTTCTTTTAAAAAAATTTAAGTTTTACAAAATAATACTTTTAAGCTGCAGAATTTGGACGATGTTGAAATTTATGGTGGCCCAGTGAATGGGTATTTTCTCAAAAAAATATTTTTCTAAAATCCATGGGTGGCTTCATTTCATTGTAAAGACAAGTCCCTTAGTTTGTGTTGTTTTCTTTTAATAATGACTCATTTCCCAATGGATATGGAACTGGATCTACAATGTTCTTGGAGCCTCACAGGGAGGTCTCCATCCCCTGTGGAGCCAAATGTTAACACATAGGATGTATAGGGGTCAAAAATTTTAAGTTTCTAGGTTTGAGTCATAGGGTCTTTTTATTTTATGTTTTGAGTCATGTTTTATGTCAATAAATTATGTTTGATTCTTTCATGAGAAAATAAATCTGACTTTAGTCCATGTAAGAGTCTTGGTGCCATGATAGTGGTCATCATCATGAGAGAAATAGGGGTAAGTATTGGTCACACCCTTGGTCTTAAAACTCATCATTATCATGTGTCTTGTCTCAAAAGGGGTGTACAAAGGTTCCTTGTGTCGTTTTTAACTATTTGAGGGTCAAATCAAGTGCCAAGTCAACTTGTTGCAAACTCACCTGAAAGTTCACAACGAATCAAGAAAGTACCTCATGCACTAATCACATATCATTATGCTTTGGAAACATCGAAAGGTGTATCTTCTTGTTTTCAGATCCTTTAATTCATCATGTTCTTCAAGTAGGTTTCAAGAAACATGGTTATCAATTTGAATATAGAGTTTTGCAAATTAGTTTGAATTATGGCGCTGTGAATTGCCTGTAGCAAATGAAGGTGGATTAAAGGATTCTAGGAAACTGCCAATTTAACTCATGAGACAACATTTGAAACATAAGATATACAAGGTGTTATAACCGGGGTCTGCATCCCTGCCTCTCCTCTCTCATGTCCCTATACCTTTGTCAAATTTTTCCTCTTCTGGTTGATAAATTTGGTTTCTCATATGTTCAATAACTTGGTTTTCCTTGTTGTCTTGCTTGACTGATTCTTTGCACAGAGTTTTTATGTTTTTCTCAAAGGATAAACACATATAGTGATTTGGTTCAAATTACTTGTCCTCGTGTTTTCCTTTAATTGAGATTACATCATGTTAGTCAAGTATGTTGTATGCAAATGGAAAAGCCATGAGAAAAAGTGTGGCATTTAGAGCAGTCCATTTTGGGCTTGAAATACAAGCAAACAGAGAGGTTCAATTTTCAATGGTGGATATCCCATGTATAGTTCAAATTAACTGCTCTTGTGCGTTCAGAGTTTCAAAGTCATGCAAGGATTAATGACCAGACATAAGCCCTGAAGTGTCGAAATGTCGAAGTATCGAAATATCAAAATCACGTCAGGTCGCCACATCACTCCTGGCCCGTATCAGTTCAGGACTTTTCGATTCAAAGCAAACATAAAATCTTGAACATCAAAATGTCGAAACACTAAAGTGTCGAAGACCCTTGGCACTCATCAGTTCATACGCATGGTGCTCATCTGTCAGAGTCACGTGACACCCATCTGGCGCTGACACGTGGCACTCAGTGTAGGCACCTTTGGGCATGTCATCCGCTCATTTTCACGTGACATGTGTCACCCTTATTTCATGACATATTAGTAGTCATGACATCAGTCCAACACGTCACTTCACAGCAGTGTCACTCCAGGAGTTTTCCATTCAGATCAAGTACAATTCTCAGAAACCCAGAGCCTTGAAGTCTGAAATATTTAGATGATAAAAATGACTTAATCCAGGTTTAATTAGTGATAATCACATGCTAATAACTTCATGATTTCATCACTCCGGGAGTTATATACACTTTCACATCTCGAAGTCTCGAATTTCTGAATTGGCACCATTGCTAAATGGGGTTAGAGGAAGTCTAAAACTGGAAGACTAAGAAAACTTTAGCAGGGGCGCTAAATGGCAGGGTTACCGAGATCGCAGATTGCAATAGGATTGATGACCACACTTCATTAAGGGGACGGAAAATGCTCGAACATTATCCTTGAGTGGTCCCACAATCGAAACCATGGTATATCTAGAGAGATATGTGGCAGTTGGTGGTGGATTGCGGGAGGCGGAGCGGTGTGGATCCAAACCACCCTTGACAAATTTCGCAATCACATTCTTATATCATGTCTAAGGTCTAATACGAGAGCAGGGCATGGCTACAAAACTTGGTGTTAAGCCAAATCATCAAAGGAAAATTCACGAAGAAAGCGGGACACTAGAAGACTGCGACCAATCCATCACAGAGAAAACAAGGAGAATCTAAAATCTGCAACACCATAATCGAGAACTCGAGAAATGATAATCTGGACTGCAGAAGGAATGTCGAAGACTCTTGAAATACACCAGAAGGCCTCCTCTTCCTCAATAAAATAATGTGAAGAAGTTATCAATACAGCCAGTTATCCTCAGTGTCCTCAAACACCATGCATGCATGCCAGTGATCAACGCAAAACTCAGTTCTATCGCTCCTGGTCTTTTAAGCCAATCCCAGTTCATTCCAACACATGCATCAGTTCATTTTCATTGCTAGTGGCAGTTTTTAATTATTCAGTTCAAGACTCTTTTTAGTTTAAATCACAATAAGTGGTCTTCCATGTGTGATAAGAACCACTCTTTTTTATTAAGTCAAAGTGTCAAGTATACATTGTTGTACTCCAGCAGTGTTTTATTTAAGTTAATAACTTGTTCTACAATTGTTAATGTAGAGTTAAGTCTCATTCCCAGATGGACGAGAGCCTCTGCAACTATGATAAATATGCAGTTTTTGTATGTTTTGGGGGTTCAGTTTTTGGGGGAAAGGATAGCAATACAACAACTGGTTGGAACCGTTTGATGCATGGATTATATCTCTCTACCTGTTGAACATACTCTTGATGACATTGTTTCGTTCAAATCTTCATGTGTTTTTATCTTATCTTGAATACAGTTTTTGATTTGTGCAAAATACATTTCATTTCTTTCGGCTATTGTGTAACTTGTCTTTATTGATATGCAACCTGTGAAAACAGCTAATGCTTGGTGAAGACTTGTTTTTATCGCAACCTGAGGGAGTAATTGTGTTTTTTATACATGTTTAATGTCTTGAAATGATATTTTAAGTATTAAACTTCTTGCAGCAGATTATTCATTGAGTGGTTTGTTGTTTCCCTTTGTTTTTATTATTTCACTTGTCTGTCATTTGTGTTCCACCAGCCAAGGAGGACCCTCATCTCTATCATTTTCCAACCCCAACCATGCTCTTGTCTTGGTAGAACCAACCCTCTAACTGACCAACAAAATTAAAAAAGGAAACCAACCATTCCAAACTTGAGGTGGCCTAGCTCTGCCCTTAGCAGTCAAGTGTAGACTTTAGGACCAACATCTTCTGCCACCGCTACTGGGGATTGGAGTAACGAAATATCTTCCCCTGGGAGAATGAAAATGATCAAATCTAGTTTTATACAGTGAACAAAAGCCAGACACACATAATGACTACAATATTTCACCTGGCGACTACACAATCAAAAGACTCCACTGGAGAATGAACCCAACCGATAGAGAATGAAAAGGTGGAAGGAACAGACCAAGTACCAAGCCATCAGTATTTCCAAAGAGCTCATATTTTTTTCATTTGTTCATTCATGTCTTTTCCTTTGTGTGTGAAAATAATTATCTCATGCTTTTTTTACTCAAATGATTATAAGCCTACAATGGTAAATCCATCCTTGAGAAGAGAAGATCTTCCCTCTTGCATTATTGATCTTAATATCATTCCTTCATTTGAAAACACTAAACATGATGTTGATCATATCCAGACTTCTCCAGATCATGACCAGTCATGTAAGCATGTGAATAATAAATCTGATTCACCACTTATTGAAATCATTGTTCCACCTTGTAATCAAATTACCAAAATTCAATTCAAGACCAAGAAGTATTACAAACCCCTGAAGCTACCACTCATCCTTCATGCCTATCCTCCCAATTGTATTGATTACCTTCCTCTGTTCAATGGAGAAGACCATGTCACAGCTAAGAAGCACCTAGAATCTTTTGAAATTTTCATTGATAACTTTCAAATTATGCATGAGGATGTAGTTACAAGGAAATTCTGCAATTCTTTGTTTGGAGATGCATCATTCTGGTTGATAAATTTGGAAGTTGATTCTATTAGTTCTTGGAATAATTTGTGTAATGTGTTTTTGAGGTATTGGGGTGAGACAAATCATTTGAACAATACCTTTCAGAGTTCTATGCCTTGAGAAGGGAGCGGGATGAAGTTGTTATTGTATTAAATAGAAGGTTTCATAATTGTTATCTTAATATGCCCATTGAAATTCAACCTATTGAAGTTGTTGCCCTGGTACAGTATACAATTGCACAACACCATGATCTGTTTCTTTTTCTCAGAGAGAGAAGGTCATCATCATTGCAGCATATGTTCACTAATGCAGAGTAGATTGAGGACAACATCCGAGCTTGTGGAAGGCTCTTAAATCGAGTTTTGGATGGAGATTTGGAATAGGAACAAGTTTATGAGCAGTAGAAATCATATTTGGATACAGAGGAATCCAAGGAAGGATATGGACTGCAAAAATATGATCCGGGTTCTTATTTTCAGCATACTAATGCATCACTTTTAGATGTGTATTCTTCCTCGGATCCTCAAGCTAATAAATCAGTTTTTTCTATTCTTGAAACTAAGGATATTGATGATGATCACAAAAGTGGATTTACATGTACAGGTGAACCTTTTCTTAGTTATGAGCAGAGGGATGAGTTTTTTAATGATGATTGTCATGAAGTTTTTGTAGAGAGCGATGATCAATTTTCCAAATGACAAGTTGCTTCCCCTCAACATCTGACTGTAAATATTGGGGATCAGCTCACATTCTTGACATACGATGACTTTCAGGATTATATGTGTTTAAATTTTGGTCAAGAAAATGAGGAGGAGCTACAGGAGCAGTTGAACATGTTTTCTTTCTCATAAAACGATGCCTTCACTACACCAGTTGTTCCTACTCCTAGAATAAATGGAAGTAACCAGTTGCCCTATGATTTTTACAATGTCTTTGCTTTGAAAGTTGCTGAAGACATTTATGCACAAGAAAATAATCAACAGTTGCAAGGTAAATTTGTTGCTCAAAACTTTTATGAAGATCAGGGTACTTGTGACAACATAACTGTAGATGTTGGCAGCAATACTATAGTTGCATTTGTCATTGCCTCAAATGCTTCTAGTAGTGATGAAATTGCCACTCTAAACTTAAAGGGAGAAATTGATAGTGGAAACAGATTGCAACATTTTCCTGTTCCATTTTTGGGTCTAAAAAATGAGGATGTCAACATTTATACGGAAGCAATTTTTTCACAATGGCAGTCTGTCCATTTGGAGCAAAAAGCACATGAGTTTACTATCAATACACAGGTAACTGGTTATGATTTTTATGATCTGATGGATACATACTTAGAGGATTTTATTAGTTTTAATCCTCTATCATGGTTTCACTCCAAGTGTGGGGTTTGTATTCAGAGCAAGTTGTCATTCCATTTTCAAATTTTTATTTTCACAAAGCAGGTTCAATAAATCCAATTGGTAAATCAATTTCTTGAATGGTTACTATGGAAATCTACTTATACCTGAGTAGAAAGTTTCAACAAATTAGGATGAGGAGAATAAGCTCGTAGTTCAAGAATTTAATTTTTAGTTCGCAGATTGTTTTTCAGTGTGTTGGTTCTCAAGTAAATTGTTTGAATAAGAGACTCCATAGCCCAACAAAGGCACTAGGGTGTAGTTATAGATTAGTTAGTTTGTGTGTGACTAAATACTCCATAGCCCAACAAAGGCATTGGGGTGTAGCTATAGATTAGTTGGTTTGTGTGTGACTAAAGACTCCATAGCCCAACAAAGGCACTGGGGTTAGCTTCACTATTCATTTTCAGAGATACATGGCTGAGATACATGGCATGTAGACAGAGTAGAGGTAAGAGAAGGAAGGTGGGGCAAGTTATTAAATTCAAAGGCACTGATCTATTGTTCTTATCACCTCACAAGGAAGTGTTATCCCCAATTGGAGACAATGTTTTAACCTAGGTCTGCATCCCTGCCTCTCCTCTCTCATGTCCCTATGCCTTCATCAAAATTTTCCTCTTCTGGTTGATAAAGTTGGTTTCTCATATGTTCAATAACTTGGTTTTCCTTGTTGTCTTGCTTGACTGATTCTTTGCGTGGAGTTTTTTCTATTTTTCTCAAAGGATAAACACATATCATGATTTGGTTCGAATTACTTGTCATCTTGTTTGCCTTCAATTGAGCTTACATCAAGTTAGTCAAGTATGTTGTATGCATAAGGAAAAACCATGAGAAAAAATGCAACATTCAGAGCAGTCCATTTCTAGCTGGAAATACAAGCAAACAAATAGGTTCAATTTTCAACGGTGGAGATCCCATGTATAGTTCAGATTAACGGCTCTCGTGCATTTGTAGTTTCAAAGTCGTGTAAGGATTAATGACCTGATAGAAGCTTTGAAGTATCGAAATCACATCAGGTCACCACGTCACTCTAAGCCCGTACCAGTTCAAAAGTTTTCAATTCAAAGAAAACATAAAATCTTGAACGCTGAAGTGTCGAAGACACTTGGCACTCATCAGTTCAGATGTGTGGCATTCATCCGTTAGAGTCACATGGCACCCATCTGGCGTTGACACATGGCACTCACTGCAGGCACCTTTGGGCATGTCATCTGCTCATTTTCACGTGACATGTGTCACCCTTATTTCATGACACATCAACATTTGTGACATCATATGACAAGAGGCCACAACGTCACTTCTCAACATTGTCACTCTGGTAGTTTTCCATTCAGAGCAATCACAGTTCTCTAAAACCCGAAGCCCCGAAGTCCCAAATATTTAGATAATAAAAATGGCTTAATCTAGGTTTAATTAGTGATAATCACTTCTCGAGTTCGACACTTCAGGAGTTATATACACTTTACATACTAAACTCCTAAAGTCCCGAAGTTTCGAATTGGCACCATCGCTAAATGGGGTTAGAGGAAGTCTAAAACTGGAAGACTAAGAAAACTTTAGCAGGGGCGTTAAATGGCAGGGTTACCCAGATCACAGACTGTAACAAAATCGATGGCCACACTTCATTGTGGGGACAGAAAATGCTCGAACATTAACATCCTTGAGTGGTCCCGCAATCGAAACCATGGTATAGCTAGAGAAGTACATGGCAATTGGTGGTGGATTGCGAGAGGTGGAGCAGTGTGGATCCAAACCTCCCTTGACAACTTCTGTAATCATGTGCTTATATCATGTCTAGGTTCCAATTTGAGAGCAATGTGTGGTGACAAAACTTGGCCTTAAGCCTAATTATCAAAGGAAAAGTCACGAAGAGAGCGGGACACTAGCAGACCGCAACCAATCTATCACAAAGAAAACAAGGAGAAGAGTCAGTTACAATCAAGACAGAGCAATTCGTTGATAGTCTACAGGTACATAACAGAAGTTTCATAACCCGGACTCTACAACACCATAATTGAGAACTCAAGAAATGATAATCTGGACTACTTAAGGAATGTCGAAGACTCCAGAAATACACCAGAAGGCCTACCTCTTCCTCAAGCAGATAATGTGAAGATGCTTTCAATACAGCTAGTTATCCTCAGTGGCCTCAAACACCACGCATGCATGCTAGTGCTCAATGAAAAACTTAGTTCTTTTGCTCCTAGTCTTTTCTGCCAATCCCAGTTCATTCCATCGCATGCATCAGTTTATGTTCATCACTAGTGACAGTTTTTAATTATTCAATTCAAGACTCTTTTTAGTTTAAAGCATAATAAGTGGTCTTCTATGTGTGATAAGAACCACTCTTTTTTATTAAGTCAAAGAGTGAAGTATACATTGTTGTACTCTAGCAGTGTTTTAGTTAAGATAATAAGTTGTTCTATAATTATTAATGTAGAGTTAAGTCTCAGTCCCACATGGACGAGAGCCTCTGCAACTCTGATAAATATGCATTTTCTGTATGTTTTGGTGGTTCAGTTTTTGGGGAAAAGGATAGCAATACAACAACTGGTTGGACCCGTTCGATGCATGGATTAGAGCTCTCTACCTGCTGAACATACTCTTGATGATAGTGTTTCATTCAAATCTTCATGTGTTTTTATCTTATCTTGAATATAGTTTTTTATTTGTGCAAAGTACATTTCATTTCTTTCGTCTATTGTGTAACTTGTCTTTATTGATATGAAACTTGTGAAAACAGCTAATGCTTGGTAAAGACTTGTTTTTATCACAATATGAGGGATTAATTGTGTTTTTGATACACGTTTAATGTCTTGAAATGATATTTTAAGTATTAAATTTCTTGCAGCAGATTATTCATTGAGTGGTTTGTTGTTTCCCTTTGTTTTTATTATTTCACTCGTTTGTCATTTGTGTGCCACCAACCAAGGAGGACCCTCATCGGTATCAGTTTTCCAACCCCAACCATGCTCTTGTCTTGGTAGAACCAACCCCTTAACTGACCAACAAAATTAAAAAATCAAACCAACCATTACAAACTTGAGGTGGCCTAGCTCTGACCTTTAGTGGTCAGGTGCAGACTTTAGGACCAACACCAAGTACCATGTTTAACATCAATTGTGTTTTTTGAACATATATTAGATTGGAATCTAGTCACTGTGATTTTTCTGCGTGCTGCAAAGTGTTGCATAGCATGTGCGTTGCAAACTTCTTGCACTAGTCAAAACAAATACAATATTTATATCTTAAACCTTGTAGATCTAAGTTTCTTGTTTAAATACCAACAAGATCAATTTGCAGCCAGTTCTTGTAGCTATGACCTTGTCCACTGCATTTTCTTGTTAGTGCTACAAATCATATGCATTGAAGGAGCTACAAACCCTTTGTTTTCTCACTTGACAAAACACTCATTGATTGTGCTTTCACTCAGGTCTGAGGTTTTATCTTTTTCAAAGTCATTTTCCTTTTCAAACTTGGGAATTTTGCAAACCTCTTTCATTTAAACCTAGTCTAAAATTGCACACTGCAAACTCGACTGTGCGCTGCAAACTGAAGGATCATGTTGCGAATCCTTTGTTTTACACAAAATTTCCATGAATTTTTGCTTGATTGTAGCTTCATCTAGTTTAGGATTTTTTTTATTTCCTCTCATATCCTACTTTCATTCCTTTCATTCTCACATTGTTTTTGTACATGAATACTTCATTCAGTAAATCTTAAGTTGTGCAAAATTCAAATCAAAAACCCTAAATCTTCATGTTTTCATCATACATCTAATAACAATTGTTATTAAAGCATAAAGGGTTTTCAAACAACTATCATGGATAGTTAGCAAGGTAAGAAGGTTCATAGAGGGGGATAAATTATCAGGGTTGAGCCCCATGACCTGCAGCGTACAAATTCTGAACCATTTTTCAAGGAAGCATTTCAAAGAGTGGGTTGCATGTTTTTTTTTTTAGAAAATTCAAAGATGACATCTTGAGGTTGCTAAATAGTTTGCACTCAATTTTAGTGGGACAAAGACTAAGGTAGGTGCACAAGAGTTTGAAGTCTCAGAGAAATATATTTCTATAGCCATAGAGATGGTTGTTTATGGTGAAAAATGGTTCAAAGACATGTCTTTGAATTCTACATTTTCCAAGGAGTTCCTGAAACCTAAATATCAAGGAAACAACATATCCAAGGGAGTGCAAAGAAGTCATATGGTGGAGTATTTTGACAAAATTCTCAGAGTTATTCAGAGGTGATTCACTTGTGAAGGGAGGTTCAATACGGTTTATCAATACCATATCAGATTGCTACTACACTTTAATGGGAAAGAGTCCATGAACCCCCCCTTTTATTTGTTCAGGAGTATTGGCAAGATGTCATATATGGTCCAAGCTAAATCCAAGCAAGTGGATACCAGTGTTTTTCACTCTTTTTTAATAAAGATTATAGTATTGGAAGAGTTGAAGAATACCAATATTGATTAGGAGTTTTTCTTAGCTACATCGGGTTTTCAACCATATGTTTCTCACACACGACAGTCAAAAATACAAACACCTACTCCTGCTGAGAAGACTGTGCACTCAAAGTCAAGTAAAAAGAGGAAGATGACTAGAATGGATGGGTCCATTCAATCTACTGATAAAGTGGTAGAAGGTCCCTCACAACCTCCTGATATAGAATTTTCTCATGTTGCATAACCTGTGCCTATAGAGACATCATCTTGTAAATTAAGGAGTCTGAAGGGTAAGAAGCTTGTATTTTCTCCACTTGTTGTTGTAGAAGCGGTCAATCCTAGAAGACCTTTCACCAGATCAATAGATAAGTATCATATTCATGAGGAAGAGGGTACATCAAAAGCCTCGGCTCGGTAAAAAGATAAAAATCAGCCTTCCAAGAAGCCAATAGAAATTATTGAGATCAACTCCCCTTCTCATGAAAGTAATCCTACTTTCAAAGGACTCGGGAGGCAACTTAAATATATAAGAGATGAAAATGAAAAATTGAAGGAGGAAAACCTGGGGGCTCGAATCAAGCTAAAGAATACTTTATATTTGTATGAAGAAACTATTGATAAAGAAATATATTCGGCTAAGAGGCCCTTACCTTTTCATAGGCAGCTAAAGAATGTGTATAGGCAGAAAAGAGTTTGCCAAGCTTAAATCAGGAGGTTGAAAGTAGAATTGCAACTATTTACGGAGCATATAGAAAAAATAAATTTGGATATGTTAGCTTGTGTGGATACTAGAAGAAGCGCCAGGAAAAGATGAAGACAGGACATCATTTCTACATCAACATCAACTTTTTGCCATGGTTTATTTTATACATAGACTTATCACCATGAGCAATTATTTTTGTCTTAAATTGTTATTACCATATTCATATGACTTCTGCAAAGGTTACTCCATGTTTTAGAAGATTGTAACAGGTTCTAAAAAGGTTTATCGTCCTTTTGTGAAAGTTTTAACAGTTGAAATCAATTTTGAATGTAAAAACACACCTACAGGAAAGTTCGCAACACGTGCTTTCAAAGGCTCTGCGAACTAGTAGTTTTGGGACATTTTGTAGTCGAGGTGTTGCAAACTGTTTTTCATGAGAATTTTTTAGTTGATGAAGATTGTAATATGTCAGATGGAGTTCGAATAAGCTCCTCAAGAATCAGTTGAACATCAAGGACCACCTGCCCCAAGGATTTACCTTCATTTAAGCCACATGCAACAAGTTGTCAGCAGTTGCTTTCAATGATGCCAACATTTTCCTTAAATATAGCATTCTTGTTAGATTTTTGTCGTGCACCTAGTGCCACACCTCTCTTAGGCCCAGGATCCTATGTAGAAGTTAGGTGTCAGATTCTAGAGAGATTTTTGGATGTTTTGCTATTTAATATATATTGTAACTGTATGAGAGGCTTCGAATGGTTTTACAGTGAGACTCTTATCTTTATTTTTCAATTGTAACAGAGTTTCCAGACTGTATGTATCATATTCAAGAATATTTAATAGTGAATGATTAGTTTCTTCTCCTATTGTCGCATATGTGTTTCTATCTCACTTTGATGCTAGATGTTGATGAAGGATTCATCCTTATGCTTGTTCCTTACTATAGTAAATGACTTATTGTTTGTAATTGATGCAAGTATTATCAAAGTGATTTTTTATTGATCGGGAGGTTCCTATTTAATGAGATTTCTGCTATATGTGTTTCAGAACTTCCTAATGTAACGTGATGCATGCATTTCATATTTCGTACTAATTCTTCCATCTTCCCATTTGATATTTCTAAACATTGATCTAAAGCTATTCAAGCCTTGCTTGTTGGTGTGTATTTCATGGAGGTTATGTGTTGATATTCTAAACTGAGTGTCTCACCCATTTGCTACACATTGAAAAAATTATTATTTTTAACAAACCTACAAGTTTCTAATGGGTATTAGGATCACACCTACAGTAGTCTAGGTGAGACTTCTAGTGCTAACACGTTGGACCCATGAACTATGGTTTTCCTCTCATATGTGGCGTGAAATATATCCTCAATATGTCTCGTGGTGCGGAGATCTTCTACCTCTTCCTCCTCATTTTCAAATCCCTCTCGCTCGACTATTTCTCTCTTCTTTGTATTCAAATTATAATGGTAGAGTCATATGTTGCATGTCACACCTTCTCTCTTTAATATTTCCCTACTCTTCTCATCATCCATCATGATGGGGTACATTGCTTCCTTCTTCTGGCTACTCTTCGGAGCCTTCTCCATATCTCATATATTGCTTAGTGCTTCCCCCATCTCCCCCATGTTCGCAAAGTGATCTAGTTGTCTGATTCCATGGTCATCATGCCTTTATCATATAATAAGATCTTGATCGACGTGTAAAGTGACTTGATGTACCTCCCTATAGGTCCCCTCAAGAAATCTTGCTCTGCAACAATATATGACTTCATGATATCTACTGCAAATTCAGTAATAAACGCTGCAATAATATTGTCTAACCAGAAATCTATTGTGTGCGTGAATTTGTTATTAGTCCTTTCCAATTGTGCAATATTCTGAGTAGTCCACTCAGCTGGTCTAATCTGATTCGTGGGATGGGTATCCTTCAACCTTAATATCCACTCTTGCAATAATTCTAGAAAATAACATAAAAATGTTTCATGCAAATCAATAAACATGTGCCTCTACAGATATTGGTGTGGTGTATACCTAGAACCCTTATTATCTTTCTGTGTGAACTCCAATTGCTTTGTTTCCAACAATCTTTCAATCTCTTGATTCGTAGGATTCCATGGAATAAACATCCCTTTTTACCACTGCATCTTATTCACCAAACCCCTTCTCGGTTGTTCTTCATAGTTCCAAATAGCATCGAAACCATTTGTTAGATGTATGGGCTAACCCGAGTTCTACCTTAGTTCACCAACAAAACCCTTATCAACATTGGCCCCTCTGGTAAACCATAAGGCAACACTACACATGGAATGCATAGTGCAATGTCACTTGAGATGGCTTATGGGTGATTGCATGACTCAAGTTTCTGCAATCAAGGAAGGTGTTGGGGTTGTTCTTCTTACTTTTATTTCTACTTAAACATGAATTTTACAATATTATTCATCATATTCATTAACTCATTCATCCATAACATTCATTCTACATATATATTTATAGTGCGCGGCATAAGTAAACCATTCATTCATCTATCTAATCATTCAACCATAACTTCAGAAATAGTAAAACATTTAGACACATTGCACACAGAGTTTTACCGTGGTTTACCCCCCCTGGGTCTACGTCCACAAAGATCTTATGCTTCTTTTATTATCCATAAAAAGAAACTTCTCTCATTAAATCATAATATAATAGAGACTAGTGAGGTGAACTAGTGTCGCACCACGCTCCAGAGCTTGCAACCTGACCCTTAGCTACATCTCCATATTTACTCCATCTGAGCTCCACAGCTCTCAACACAGACTCCAAAATAGGCTCTCCAAAATAGTTCTCCTCAAAATATATGATAATATTAGATTAGATAGATAGGTTCTTTAATATACCTTAGACCTCTTCTATTTATATTACAAAAATGGGTTAAACCATTACAATATGAATCCAAAATCCTAACCCTGACATGGCTAGGTATGTCCGCATTTGCGCTAGATTTTCGCAAATTCTATCGTGCACGTTGATTTTACTCAAAATATGGCACACTCTCCTTCTTGGTCCAATATTCCTCATTTGTTGTGTTGTTCTCCCAAAAATTCATGCTCCAACAACAGCCACTGGAAGATGTCCTAAAGGAAGCCTCATGAAGGCGTAAGAGAAATATAGATTCAGAATCATGTCATGTTAGAGGAAGGGACAACATTTTCTCTTGGAAGTTGTGATCGAAGAATTCATGCATGTTCAAAGGATGCAGATGATGGAGATGCAAAGAAGATGAATATTTGGCTTAGAGATACTTCAGAGGATGAAGTACATATATTCTTGGAAAGAGCTATGCAAGGCTATATTGATGTGAGTATGGAGCTTTCTAGAGGAGAAATGATAGTAGACGAGTATGGTGTTGATGATCATTGGTTCATGATCATGGAAAAGGGTATAAATAGTTTGCAACAAATCTATCATTTTAATACATTCCAAAAATAGAATTCGATTGAACAATCATGTAGAGTGAGCATGCAACTTAAGGATATGAAGTATTGTTGTCATAAGTTTTTATTTAGTGAGCAATGTTCCCAAGGAGTTGAGGATAGATAGAGATGTGAAGACAAAGAGATGGTGGTAGCCATACAATTTTTTTGTAGACCTTTGCAGCAGAATTGCAACAGTAGTGTATACTAGTAGAAGACTGGACTAGACATTGAAGAGTTGTGGAAGTAATTGATTGTTGAGATTTTATGTAATTTCAGAAGTTATTCATAAATTTCATTGTATTGGTTATTCCTAAGTGTAATTGTGAAAGGGTTTATTGATAAGTCATGTATTTTAGGTATTTTAGAGTATAAATAGAGGTTATATCGAGTCATTTTTATCACTCATTGAATGTAAGTACAATAGAGTAGTACGCACTTATCTAGGGGGATATTCATGGTTCATGTCTAGATCTCTTTGGTCTTGATTTCATGAAAGAGCATTGTATGACATTGTACATGTTGGAGGAATATATACTGAGGAAAGTTTGTAGGGTTTTCTCCCCCTTGAGGGTTTCCCTGAGGATATATCTTATTGTTATGTGGATATCTATATTTTAGTTGTGATCCTTTTGCATATTAAATGATAATAAAAGATATAATATTTTAACTGTTGGAAAAACAAAAATAAATCTACATGGTATCAGAGCATGCTTGAAAAAGAAGATTTTTCCACATATTTTTGGAACTATTTTGGAAAACTAACTTCATATTCCTAGGTAGGATGACTACCAACACAAAAATTGACAAGAAACTAGAAGGACCAGAAAAATTCAAAGCATGGAAGTATAGAGTAGGCCTCCTTCTAGAAGAACATGATTTAGAAAGATATGTTGAGGAGAAAGTTCTAGAACCAGAGGAAGATGAGGCCAAGGTAAAGCATAAAAAGAACCAAGCCATGGCTAAGAGGATTATTGTAGACTCAATCAAGGATCATTTGATCCATCATGTTTCTCTGTTAAAATATCTGAAGAAGATGATGGATGCATTGACTCATCTATTTAAAGGAAAAAACATCAACATAAGGATGACATTGAAGACCGAGATGAAGAATGTGAAGCTTCAAGATTCAGAGTCCATTCACTTTTATTTCTCAAGAGTGAATTAGATCAAGGAACGGATTGAATCTATTGGAGACATTGTTGATGAAGCAGAAATGGTGATGACCACCTTGAATGGTCTCTCAAGATCATGGGACTCATTCATTCAACGAATATGCTCAAGGAGGAAGCTAATCAAGTTTAATAGATTACAGGAAGATTTCACTTAAGAGGAAGCAAGGCTAGTAGCAAGAGAAGAGAAATTGAGGGATGATGATCAAGATTTAGTTGCTCATACAAGGAAAGGAAAGAGTAAGAAAGAACCCTCATCCCCAAAGAAACCTCAGAAGTCGAAGAAGAATCAAATAGACTATTCAAATGTGATGTATTTCTATTGTGAAAAATTGGGACACGTTGTAAAAACATTTCCCTTTATTCTTAAACTAAAAGAAAAGGGAAAGGGAAAGAGGCATCATGCTCATCTCATTGAAGATTATGAACCATGGAAGAAAATTGCAAGATAAGATTATTCAAGTGATGATGACTACGTCCTAATATCAGATATCACAGGAACAGACACCCCTGAAAATGATACTTGTTTGGTGGATAGCGGTGCTTCTAAGCACATGACAGCATATAAAGTCTATCTGTCAAACTTAACTCATAAAGACTCACCTCATAATGTGAATATGGGTGATGATTATCAGTATCTGATCAAAGGAGTAGGAGAGACCTCCTACAAACTAGATTCTGGGAAGACAATGAGGATGAAGGATGTGCTTTATGTACCAGGTTTGAAGAAGAACCTTCTCTCGATTTCATCTTTGGATGAGAAGGGTTTCAGGGTTGCATTTGTACATAGAGAAGTTCTCTTGTGGCCAAAAGGAAAGACGTTTTATGATGCAGTTGTTATCGGTGTCCAAGAAGGAGGACTATATAAATTAAAGGGATGCTCAGATTCAGCATTGATTTACGACACTGTGAATTAATGGCATAGGATATTTTCTCACCTACACTACAGAGTTATACCAATCGTGAGCAATATGGTAATAGGACTACCATAGATTCAGGTGAATCCAGATGGCATGTGCAAAGGTTTTGCACAAGGCAAGAATGTGAAGAACCCCTTTCCAAGAAGTGATAGCAGAGCCAAAGGAGTCTTGGATATTGTACACATGGATGTATGTGTATCGATGTCAGCACCATCGCTTAGTGGGTACATATATTATGTATCTTTTATTGATGATTACTCATGCAAAACTTGGATTTACTTCTTGAAGTCAAAAGGTGAAGTATTTGGTAAGTTCAAGGAATTCAAGGCACTAGTAGAAAACCTAACATAAAGGAAGATAAATATGTTGATATTAGATAGTGCAGGGGAATTCACCTCAGATGAATTCTTATATTTTTCAAAGAAGTTGGGATTAACAGGGAGCTCTCTACTCCCTATGATTCACATCAAAATGGAGTGGTAGAGAGAAAGAATCGGATGATTATGGAAGTAGTGAAGGACATGATCCATTATCAAGAATTACCTATGTATCTATGGGAAAAAGTTGTGATGTCATTTTTGTACATACAGAATAGAAGTCCCCATCGAGTTCTTGAAAACAAGAAACTGGAGGAAATGTTTTCAGGAGATAAGCAAGAGGTCAGCCACCTAAGGATATTTGGTTTTCATGTATATGTGCATGTCCCCAAGGACAAGAGAACAAAGTTGGACCCATCTAGAAAGAAAGATATATTTGTTAGGTATAGTGACACATCAAAGGCCTATAGAGTATACATTCCCAGTCACCAGAAGATTGATATTAGCAGGGATGTAACCTTCGATAAGGATGTAGCTTTTCACAAATCAAAGCAAAGTTGTGCAAAGGAATCTCACGATGAAGAGAATGGAGTTCCTAGAGACGCGGAGACAAGAGAAGTGGAAGTAGAGGAATCCATTCCTGAGGATCAAGATATGGCCAAACCACAAAGGCCTGTGGAGAAGCCTACACAAAAGAGAATACCAGCTTGGGCACAAGAGGCCATCAAAGATGCAGAGAGATATGGTGCCCATAATGGATCATCTAGGAAAGTGAAGAAAGCAAAACCGTATCTTGTCTATGTGGCATTATCGTGTGATATCATTGATGTAGATCCTACCATATATGAAGAAGATGTAGGAAAGAAATAATGGAATGATGCCATGGTCAAGGAATACTAGTAAATAGTGAAGAATGACATTTGGGATGTGGTTCCCGGACCCAAGGAAAAATCAATTGTGAGCTCCAAGTGGATATTCAAGATGAAGCATGTTTCATATGGAATCATTGAGAAATACAAGGCTAGATTTGTAGCATGAGGATTTTCTCAGAAGGAAGGAATTAACTACAAGACTTTTTCTCATGTGGAAAGATATGCTTCAATAAGGGTTGTTATTTCAATAGCTACTATGATGAAATGGAAGGTTCATCAAATGGACGTGAAGATGACATTTTTGAATGGAGTAATAGAGGAAGAGGTTTATGTGGAACAACCACAAGGATTTGAGACACATGATAGGGAGACGCATGTGTGTGTTGGGCCTCAGAAATGTCCTATTTTCATCCACCTTTCCCTTCATTATTCCTTACATTTCATCGTCCCATTAACCTTCCATCATACCATTTCCATACATACATGTGGGTTTCTCCTTATTATTTTCCATTGTATTCATTTCAGTATTATAAGTGAATTTATGATTAAATCTTAGAAAAATGACATATTTTCATTATATATCAAGGTTGGATGAGTTTGATGATGTGTGCAGGCATATGTGAAGATTTCAACAAAGTCAAATATTACCACCTATCCTCAAATTCGAATTTCATCTTCAAGCTTTGAAGATTTGAAGAATATTTGGGACAATCATTCAAGCATATTCAAAGGAGAAGATCATGGAGATTTTGATAGGATATCTTATCCAAGATATGAGTGGAGAATTTGAAGGAATAAGTTGAGAGAATAGTGGATCTATAATTATGACACTCTTCAATACTTTCATGTATATAAGAGAGTGCTCTCTCTTCATGAAGGGGGGAGATCATGTTATTCATTATTGGGAGTTAGAGTTAGATATCATGTTATTCATAATTTAGTCTTGTAATTAGGAGAAGGGGATTCTTAGCTTTGATTCTTAGCTTTATTATTCTTTCATGCTTTTTCATTTGACTCTTGTAATATAATTTGAGATTGATATATTGCGTGAGCTCACATATGTCTTTTTTCATTCAACTCTTCACATGTTGTATTGTTTTTCCCTTATGTAATTTCTTACCTTCCTAGTTATTCTTTTGATGCTTTCCTAGATTAATTTCATTTCAGCAATTTAGATTAGATTATTTCAACTTCAATCCTGCATATATTGTGTGTGTGCTTCGTAAGCCTACGAACCTCGAATTGACAAATTAAATAGTTGGGCAAATACTACAATGGCATTAAACGGAAATATTTTCGCCTAACAATGTGTAGGTCAAAGAAGGCATTATATGGATTGAAGCAGGCACCGAGAGCATGGTATGGTAGGATTGATGGTTTTCTGATGAGCTTGGGATTTACCAAGAGCAGTGAAGATCCTAACCTTTACTTCAAGGTTGAGGATGATGGACCAGTGATATTACTACTATATGTGGATTACCTGTTCTTGATAGGATATTAGAAGCTCATCATTGAGTGTAAGTGAAATCTCGTTGTAGAGTTCGAAATGAAAGACCTAGGTTTGATGCACTACTTTTTGGGTCTAGAGGTATGGTAGAGGAAGAATGAGATCTTCCTAAATCAGGGAAAATATGTTGTGGAGATCCTGAAGAGGTTCGGGATGTTGGACTATAAATCGATGGCTACACCAATGGCATCAAATATAAAGTTGTCAGATGATATGATTTCAAAGGTTGTGGATGCTACATAATATAGGCAGATGATTGGATCATTGATGTATTTGACAAATACACGACCAGATATATGTTTTTTTTTTAACACCCTAAGTCAGAACATGGTTGACCCAAAACGCGTTCACCTGATTGTAGTAAAACATGTGATGAGGTACCTTAAAGGTATAGTCGATTGTGGGCTCAAGTATGTTGCAGAAAATGAGATCAGTCTACTTGCATATTCAGATTCAGATTGGGTCAATAGTGTTGCAAACCAGAAAAGTACATTAGGATGTTGCTTCACTTTGGGATCTAGTATGATTTCATGGATCAATAAGAAGCAATCATGTGTAGCACTCAGTACGGCTGAGACAAAGTATGTGGCAGCATGTGCAGCAAGTCGCGAAGCAGTGTGGCTTCGAAAATTATTGACTGGATTATTCGATATCGTGATGGAGGTGACTTGTATCTTGTGCGACAACCAGAGTTGTATAAATTTTTCAGAGAACCTAGTTTTTCATGATAGGTCGAAGCATATCGAAATAAGGTATCACTATATCAAGGATATGGTGCAGAAGGTAGTAGTGAGGCTCTAATATGTGGCTATCGATGAACAAGTTGTGGATGTGCTGACAAAGCCATTGTCAAGGATGAAGTTTGAGTACTTTAGGGACAAGATCGGCGTAGTCCCTCTTCAGAGGGAGTGATGGCTTCAAATGTTATCACAGGGTAGTGGATTTCATGATGACATGTTGTATCTATTGGAGAGCTACCCATTTTCCATGGATGCATGCTGAAGAGATGAGGTACAAATGTTTTCAGAGGGTATTGGATGTCATGCATAATATATTCGAGCTTTCTATGCGAAATTGGATAGTCTCATGATGACTTGTTGTAGCTATTGGAGAATTACCCATCGGCCCTAGATGCATGTTGTGAAGTCACTATGGATTTCTTGTGATGTATAGATTCGTGTGTCTGACAGTTATTGGTCATGAGCTCATGTGGATGGTGACAGTGCTAGATTCTATGTTGAATAGAATACCTTCCTCATTAAGAGGGAGTGTTGAGATTTTATGTAATTTCAGAAGTTATTCCTAACTGTAATTGTATTGGTTACTCCTAAGTGTAATTGTGAAAGGGTTTATTGATAAGTCATGTCTTTTATTTCTTTTAGAGTATAATTAGAGGTTATATCGAGTCATTTTTTTCACTTGTTGAATATAAGTACAATAGAGTAGTATGCACTTAGCTAGGAGGTTATTCTTGATTCATGTATGGATCTCTTTGGTCTTGATTTCGTGAAAGAGCATTGTATGACATTGTACATGTGATGAATCTATACTGAGGAAAGTTTGCAGGGTTTTCTCCCACTTGAGGGTTTCCCTGAGGATATATATTATTGTTCTGTGGATATCTATCTTTCAATAGTGATCCTTTTGCATATTAAATAATAATAAAATAATAAAATACTTTAATTGTTGGAAAAACAAAAAAGAAATCTACATTGATGACTATTTTCAAGAGGAAATACCAAAATAAGGAAAAGAGCAGCATTCCAATACCACTTACTATAGGAAGCAAAGATGTGGCACAACAAAAAAGTGAAGTATGGGATCCAGGAAGATTGTAGACAACAACAAGGCAACAGCAAGGGAGCAAGGCAAGTGACCAGTTGTAATATAGAATTTGGAATCCTGGAAGACGGAGGAAAATAGTGAAGAAGATGAGAAGAACATGTGGACATCATTAGCAATGAGATCTAGCAGTACATCAACAGAAGAAGACACATGATCAGAATATCATGAAACACTTTAACCTTGGGAGTCTAATGTAGGAGAATTTTTCCTCCTTTAAACAATCTTGTTTGATTAGACCTAGAGGGTATTTGGATTACTAAGTGAGTGGGTTACCTAAAGATTGAATTATTGTATTTTCCTATGTTTATTGATTCTAGAAGATAGTGGTTGTTAAGTTGAGATTATTGAATATAATCAAAAATGTCTTATTAAGCATATTTCGATAAGTTCTAATAGATGGTTTAGTATTTTGTGGATCTAGAGGATCCTAATGATTGTGAGTGAGAGATTTTAGGATCCGAACTAATTCTGGTATCATAATCCTTTGTAATTAATATTTAAGCCAAAGGGAATTGAAAAGGTATCACAACAGAGATCCGAGAGAGACAAAGAGAGTGTGAGGGTGAAAAAGGGATGAGCACGACCTAAGGCCAAAAAGAGGCCATACAAATCTAAATCAGGCCAAGCAGGTTGAAGAGTGATTTATAGGTTGTGTACAGTAATTCATTCATAGAATTTTGGGTGGATTCTATGTGTTAATGTGAAATTGAGTGGTTTTGTCGCATAGTATCTCTGTGTGAAATTGTTACATTCCAGATCGGACTCTATAAATTATATGTGCAGGTATCAAGTGGAAGGCACATGTAAGGACCATGACACATTATTGATCACAAATAGATCAATAATGATCCTTTGAATCATAGTGAGATTGTGGAGAATAGAATTGAACCTAGCTCGTATGCAAGTGAATTGAAGGTCGAACCCTTCAAGAATAGAGATCGAACCCTTTGTAGGAATGAAGAATAGTTATCATTCAATCGAGATCAACAATTGACCATGGTTGTCAATTAAAAGTGTATAGGATTTGCTTGTGCATTAGCCTGGATGGTTGAGATTAAATCTCTGATAGAAGTTCATTAAGATCAACAGTCAGAACCAACCCTATGTGCGGAGTTCGATATGAGCAGTCTTAAAGTCTTTTAGAATTGGTGTATCAGAGTAGAGTAGCGGAAAGTACTTCGATAAAGAGAGGTTCAATTAGTGAATGGGATTGATCGGGAAAGAATCAATCGATGGCTAGCAATTACTTGAGTTAAAGATCCAATGGAACACCGTCAAGTGTTTTGAAGTCTGTGTTTAGAAGTCGAATGTTAAGCCCTAATGTTGGCTCATTACCCCTTAATTGGGGCATATTAGATTAGTAATGCTATTTTATTTATGTCGGCTTTAGTCCATTAGTTGTAATTTAGATTAGTAATGTTATTTTAATTATGTCGGCTTTAGGCCATTATTTGTAATTATACCTCCTAGTCTCCTATATATATCAAGGAGACATTTTCATTTTGAATCATCTTGTACTTGAACATTTTAAGTGGGGTAAAAGGAGGTTTCCCCCTTGAAGAGGCTTATTATCTGAAATTATCTCAATTTCAAGGCGTTGAGTACTTTTCCTGAGTTTTTTCCATGCTATATTGATGTTTGGTTCTTAACATATGGTATCAGAGCTCAAGGTCTTGGGGTTTCACTGTTACATCTGAGACACCATGGTATTTTCGCTATAACTTGTTTTATACAACATTTCAGAAGGAACTGCTTGGAGGGTATTTAGTAGACGGATCAAGGTACGTTGGGTTCAAAATTAAGCTCCTGAGACCTTATAGTTTCGGAGATACAGCCTGTACAAGATAGGGTTCTGGAATCATCCTGAAATGAGTCATTGTGGAATTTTTGCTATAAAAAAAATTTTGTAATGTTTCAGACCCTAAACTCTGAAGGAAATTTACAGAAATTAGTAAGGTATCTGTGGTAAAAATTTCAGATTCTGGGTCATCTTAAATTTGTAGATACACCTTGTGTAAGATAGGGTATCTGACTAGTCCTATTGACTAGTGTCAAGAAGGTGTTCCAGGTAAAACAAGCATAACTTATTTCTGGAGTATCCAAATTGAGTGGGACTGGTTGCATTGGATTGTGGACAGTCTGTAGTATTTTGGGTGCGAGTTTCAGAATTTGATATCAATTATTTTGTGCGGGGCATTCTATACAAGTGAGATCTCCTGGAAAGGCCAAAAATCGCCAAGTTGTGAGGAAGTTACCGTAAATTCCACTTGGCACATCCAATTTTGATCAGACCTATGGCATTGCAGAGAAGAAATATCAGAGAACTACCTAAAGGAAATTTTCATACCCAGAAGGGTCGAAACTTGGGAGATATAACAGAATAAATATTGTCTAGCAGAACCACCTCAAAATCAAGACTCAAAAGTGATATTTGGCCA
>ML784826.1:831108-851094 GCA_009831015.1 Picea engelmannii
CATCTCCGATGAATTGGAAATGACTTTGTGGTTCTTTTTGGAAAAAGAATGTTTAAAATTTAAACAAGCGCATGTTCTAAACACTCTTTCGAATAATATTTTAAATAAACAATAATGATAGAAACTTAAAGAAATGTTAAATTCATATCGGGATATCGGGATTCGCAGTTTTAAAATAACAAATTTTCAATACAAATCAAATACCGAAACCCCGATCCCCGATTTCCCGATACGTTAATCCTTGATTAATCCATCATTTACTTAAATCTCATTTAAAAAAGGGCTTTAACTTTAAATAAATCTCATCGGGAAATCGGGATTCGCGGTTTTGGGAGAACAAAGAAAATTGTCATCGCATTCCCTGATTTCCTGATCCCCGATTTCATTTCATTCTTAAAAGAGTTTTGAAATTAATCTAATTATTGTTAAACATAATTAAGAGCAACTAATCATATCGGGAAATCGCAATTCGTGATTTTGCGAACAACAATTTCCATATCATTGAATTTTCCCGATTCTCCGATCCTCGATTTCCCGATTTTCGTTTTTTTGGTTAACGAAATCCCGAAAATCTAATCTTGATTAATTAAGATAATAACAGGATTTCAACTAAATAATACATCGCAATTTCAGCGATCGGGGTTTTTTGGTGACTTATTTCCTTGACATCGAAAGTTCTGAAACCCCGATGAAAGAGTTTTCATTTTAAATCAAAATTAACGATAATTAATCGCTCTTTGAAACAAAGTTTAAGGTTTTAAACTTTTAATAAATGATCATTAATGCGAAATTATTCAATTTGGTAAGTTTCTATCATATTTGAAAACATCGAAAGAACTCAGGTACAAATATTAAATGCATATTATCCGGAATATCTTTTGCATTTATTTCATAACAGATGAACAAATCTCAAGGATTTTACAATATATTCAAAATAATTTTTGAAACGTTTACATTATTTCGAAGTTGAATTCTGCTCTGCTACAGGTATTCCAGTGAACACAGAGTTTTTCCTCATCTTTTGGGATGCTCCGCCATTTACAGTTTTGTTCGCTTTGGAATCTTGTTGCAGAAGTACTGAATACAGAGCTGGTTTCATATACAGTCATGGCGCCCAAAAAAACTTCAAAGAAAACCGAAGAACAACCGGAAGGCGATATCATCTCAAATACTACTGCAGTTGGAGTAGTACACAATGTTAAATCATGGGATGCAATTGCAAAGAAAATGGAAGATGAGCTTTCATATTCGGACGATGATGGGGAAAATCATCTCCGAGATATCGCCGAGACTGGTCTCCATAAAGTTGTTGCACGCCCGAGATTGGTTTCATATACAGATATGATTGCCTGTGCACTAGATAAGGTGGATGTTCCGACAAGGAGTATCCTAAACGAGCAAGGAGTTGTTATCGGCTCATTCAGGCCCGAACATATACAAGTAATGTATAAGCTATCTCCAAATTTTAGGCACACTTTTAATAAAGAGTTTGTAGCTGCTTTTCAACAAAAAGAATGTGTAGAAGATGGCCAAACATACCCTGATATGATTAAAGGATGGGCAAGAGATGCGAACAAGTTCAGAGCTAATGAGCATGGAATTTATGCCACAGCTTCCCTAAATGAATACATGGTGTATTTAGGAATGATGTTATGTAGACTCTTTGGAAGAAAAGATCCTTTTCATTTCAATGCAGATTGGACACCATTCTTAGAAGAAGTCTCAGAGGGGCGTAGTTTCAATTGGCATAAAATATTATCAGATAACATTGCCTCAGAAGTTATAAACTACAAAACAGCTAGGGCAAAGGGACAACCAGTGGCCTTCTATATGTCGGCTTATATAATGGATGCTATTTGCTTTAAGACTCCATTCCCATTAATGAATTGGAGCTGGAATGATTCTTGTACAGAGCCTATCCATAAGTACCATTCAGCTATATGGGAAGAAAATGCCAAAGATAATTTTTATGAGGTATGTCATTATGTCATTATTCCTCTACACATAATGTTCTTCGGATGCGAACCTCCTTGCATTTCCCATACCATAATAGAAAACCTCAAAACAGTAGTTGATTGGTTCATTGAAGAAAATTTCTCATATGTTAGGGTTTATGGATGTTCTATTCCACCACATGCACTCCCAAAGATACTCCCAGATAGATTAATTTGCAGAGAAGTGGCTCATCAGTTGGTAAATGGTGGTATTGGACTGGAACTAAAAGCCCAGCAGAAGAAGTCATGGTCGTCTATTCCCGTTTATCTAGGAAAATTTGCTTTATTAAACTTTGGTCATTCTAATTCGGAAGCGGAATCATTGAGTGAAGTAAAATTAGTGGATATAGAGTACAAGAAACATGATCCATATCAAATTATCAATCGGCATGTTACACAATGTGGATTAAAAGCATATGAACATGAAGATTCTTTTTATGATGATATGTTTAGAAATGCTAAGTCATATGAGAAAGTTCAGAACAGATTGCAAACCTTGTCACCTGACGCACAGGTGGGGTTTGCATCCTTCCAAAGAAATAGAAGACAGTGTTTACCGAAGATTTTGCAGGCTGAAGTGTCAACATCAGAGCAGGTTCCAGAAACTATTCCTCCAGGTTTTGAAACCATTGCTCAATATGATGCAAGCGACAAAGGTAAATCGAAAGATTATGAGATTCCTCCTCAAAATACAGAAAGTTCCCAGACCAGGGAAACACAAACAGAAAAAGGGAAAGGAGCAGAGACAAATCCAATAAACCTTGATGATATACCAGAGACAGTTGGGGGAACAACTTCAAAGGAACTTGGGAGCCCCATTACAGCATTAACCCCACTGCAAGCTACTTTTGGGAACCCTCATGAAGGAATTTTGTACATGAGTGATTTAGAACCAATTAGCAGAGATGAAATACCTTCCTCGGATTATTTTTTCAGCAAAAAATGGAGAGCTGTGCTAAAACAGGAATTGCATCCTGTAGGAGAAAGAACAGTTAAAAAACACAAAATTATTATTGATGGGAAAAAGCTAAAAGAAAGTGAATTTGCTATAGAGTTAGCAGGGACTATGGGGGCCATAGCATCGGCCAATATGTACTCCGTAAGAAATTTAATCACTATGATTGAGCAGAAAGATCAGGAAATTACACAGCTACAGGATAGGTTGAAAGAAAATGAAAAAATAATCGGCTGGGGAATACAAAAAGGTCTTGAGCAAGCCAGACTGAAAGATATCCAGGAAATTCAAAAGCTAAATGAAAATCTAGATGAGGCAAAGAATATGATACAGGTAACTCAGGACCAAGTACAGCAGCTGGGAAATGAAAATAAATATCTACAAAATAAAATCATTTCCATTGCCAATCAAGTGATTGGAATAGATCAGTTCAAGGATAAAGCATCAGAGATATACGCTAATATTAAGGAAGAACAACAAAAGGTATTTGGCAATCTGGAAATCATCCAGAGTTATTTTCAAGAATATAAGAGATCTATGGACAAAGTAATGCAAAAAGAAAGGGAAGCTAAAGCGGTAAGAAATTCATTCCAAAAGATAATCGCCGCTTTACAGAAGGAAGAAAATCGAAAATCACAGAAGTTGTCCATTTCAGAGCAGTTGAAAGGAGATGCAATGATAAAGGTTTGGGAAACCAACTTGGAAGGTTATAAAAAGATTACAAAAAATGTCAATGAAGATTGCCAAAAGATTTTTGATTTCATTGAAAAAGAGTCAACACATATTGGGACAGATGGTTTATCCGATTCATTAGGAGAAATTGATATTAACAGGTATCAACTGAAGGCAAGAGAAGAACTTGAAGAGAAGAAAGCTGAAATATCTAATATCACAATGGTTAATATGGCAGAAATCGAGAAGCTAATGATAGCTTTCAGTTCAAAATTGGAAAAAGTTAAGTCTACAGAGAGAACAATTACAAACCAGTTGCCAGAACTAAAAAGAAATTTCTTCTCATTTGAAGCAAAAGAGATACCTGAGGCTCCTAAGGCCTTAATGAACTTTTTAGAGAAACATGTTCAAGCAGCTGAAGCAGATAAAGGTTCTTCGATTCAGAATTAAAACTTTGTACATATTTCTATTTTTAGTATTTTGTAATAAATTATAAACGATTGGCAATAGTTTATACAACCGAAAGATTAGGAAGTTGGTTAGTTACCAACGGAAGTTTTGAACAGAAATGTATAAATATAATTTCAAAAGACTGAAACAAGGCTTCAGAATTTTTGGGAGAAGGCCGATTATTGTACTACCAGTTTTAAAGTTTATCAGATTTAAATTCGTAACAAGATTTTGGATCCTGCAATTCGTGACTATGTTCTTTCCTTTGTCTAATTTCATCTGTTAAATATTCCTCTTAATGTATGTTTCTAGCAAATAAATCAATTGGAAATTATAGGCAATTGTTGTTTATGGTGTCTGATTGGTTTGGATGTTGAATGTGTTACAGTTTTTCCTCTGAGATTGCTTCAGTGATCTTAAGACATGTAACCTTATGTTCCTTAATATTTTCTTTTGTTAGAAATCCCCTGTCTCATTCATTATTGTTAACGGAAATATAATATTCTTTCCTGATTAAAGCTTTATATCTCTTTCTGTTGTGTTTCAATGTTTACAAAATTCAAAATTGTCACAAACCAGGAAACGGCCTTGATTGTGTCTTTACTTTTTTGTTTTAGGTTTTAAAGTTGTTTCTTTAACATCTTCTCCGAAAGTCTGAAGTAACAAATCATTTAAAAACCTCTTTTATAAACATATAGAATCCTATTACCCATGACAGTCCCCAACGGTAGACAACCAAACATAGAACCTGGTCTACAAGATCAAACTAGCATTGCATTAAATCTATTTCACACCATCTTACAAACTGCAACAAGTAGGACTGAGTTAGAAAGATCGTGGGCTGCAATCGAACGTGACATAACCATCCAGGAACAACGTGAAGCAAGATAGAGACAGTTGAGAAACTGAATCTGATCTAGTTTTCTTTGTTTCTTTGTTTTAAAAGTATTATCATATTTGGATGCCTAGACGGTGTGTTTTATATCCTTAAAACACAAACTCTGGAACAACATGGGTAACAATCAGAACAGATAGAAACAAACTTAAAGAGACTCAAAGGAAGTCGGGAATCAAAAGGAAATTAGAACAGGCTTGTGACACTTTGTAGAAAGCAAAGAGAGATGCAATAGATGGAACCATGGACTCTCTTAGATGGAGGAAGCCGATCACAGAATTCCAAAAGAAGAGCATGTATATTTCTCATTAAGGAACGAAGTCAGGATTACGAGGGAGATAATCCCCAATGATATGATCCAATGAAGAATTCGTGAATACTATGAAGTATTTATCCATGTTCTTCATTACAAGTAGCATCCATGATAAGCAGCATGTATTCAGCTTGACATTATAAGAAGTCTTCTTCGAAAAGAAGCCTTGGTTGTCCATTTACATTTGTGTTCCTATGGCGAAAGGAAAAAGTTGGAGCCTTCAAGAAATAAGGGCATGTAATCTATAGAATATTCCATGGACTCCAACATTGAAGAAAAACACGAGGAAGAACATGAAGATTCCAAGAAAGAAAAAAAATTCAGAACAACCAATTGAACCAGTTTGAATCCACTAGAAGCAGTCAAGCAGAAGGAATGGAAGGAAGTTGTGATGAAGAACAATGTACGTGAGAAATTGTGAAAAAGACTTGAGTATTAATGGATACAAGGCAAGACTCAGGGCTAGAGGGTTCTCCCAAAAGAAGGGAGAAGACTATGATGATAGCTTGTTCTAGTAACCAAACATACCTCTACCTAAGCCATTATATCTCCTGCAGTATCCATTGGTTGGAGTTTACATCAGATGAATGTAAAGACTATTATTCTCAACAGAGTAATTGAAGAAGAAGCATATGTAGAGAAACCTAAAGGTTTTGAGGTATACCAGAAAGAGACCCTTGTATGCAGATGGAAAAAGACCTTGTATGGATTCAAGCAAACTTGGTGCAGAGCTTCTCATGTACAACAAAGGCATGGTGAAAACTTCCTATGATAGAGGAAGTATATTGAAATGGTTCTTCATAAGTAAGGGATGATGGATTGCAAATCCATGGAAAACTCCCATGATGACAGATCTGAAGAACCTGAGAGACTTTGATCCATTAGACCCATCTCTATATCGACAATTGATTGGCTCGTTAATGTATTTGGAGAATGCTTAGTAGGATATTTACCTTGTGGGATCTTTAAGTTATGATATACAACTACATGGATTTATCGATTCAGATTGGGTAGGGAGTGCAGATGACAAAAGAAGTGCTACTTGGATATATTTCAGTTTGAGATTTGCCACGATATCATGACCTAGCAAGAAATAGATGTATGTTTCACTTAGCACTGCAGAAGTAGAGTATATTGCAGCTTGTGATGCTTGTACAGAAGCAGTGTGGCTCCATAAAATGGTTTATGGACTGTCTGATCAGATGTTGAATTCGGTCGTGATATATTGTGGTGATCAGAGCTATGTGCAGCTTTCAGAGAACCTGGTGTTCCATGATAGGTCAAAGCACATTGAAATCAAGAATTACATTCTCAGTGATAATTTCCAGAGGGGAGAAGTGGTTCTCTAGTATATCTCCACAAATTAGCAAATAGCAGATATTTTGTTAAAGCCTCTGTCCAAGATGAAAAGTTTGTGTACTTAAGGGACAAGCTGGGGATCGTGGATACGACTTCCTTATTCAAAAAGGAAGTGATTATTCCCAGGTTGGGAGGGACCACTGATATGTTATTGATTTATTGACCGTCATTTTCCAGTTTGGAAAATAGTCCAAATTGGGCAGTTCCTTTTCAGTCTAGAAAGTAGTTCGAGATTTTTGACGGACGGTCATTTTCCAGTTTGGAAAATTGTCTAGATCAAACAGTAATTTTCATAATGAAAATGGTCCAATAGATTGTTGATGTGCCATAGACAGTGATTCCCCTTGTGGCTAGTGTGGGGGAATGGTCTAGGAAATTCATTCTTCTTGGTAGTCACTCTGAGTAATGATCAGGTAGAATGGTATGCCTCATTGGGCTTCCATTCTTTTGAATTTCATAGTTGTGAGTAGTTTCAAAGAATGGTTTTCTTTGGAGGTTGGTGTAGGATAGTCATTTCCATAGGAAATAGTCCCGACGGTCATTCCCTAGGGAAAAATCATTCTCTCCAGGTTTCACTATGATTAGTGTCGGAGGAATGGCCCAGTTAGGTGAATGGTCCAGGTTCATCAATCAAGGACAGGAATTCCCTAGGGTAGACTCATTCTCTCCAGGTTGCATTATGATTAGTGCCAGAGGAATGGACCAGTTAGTTGAATGTTCTAGGCTCAGAAATCAGGGACAGTTATTCTTCTATGCTTGGGAAGAATAGTCCAGATAGCCCATGGCTGATGTTTTACTTTTTGAAGGAAGTTGTTATTCCATATCTCACAGATGTGAGTGGAAGAATGTCCCAAATGACTTAGTTTGTATCATGATATTGTTATGCAAGTTGGTATCAGATTATATGATTGTTGTCAAGGTTGTATGTCTCTCGACAGTAGTCGTATTCTATTGTGGTGGATGTGTTCACTGGTTGTGACTATGTGTCATTGGTCACTGGTTAGTAGTCGTGTGCTACTAGGTGTGGTTGTGTACCACTGAATAGTAGTTGAGTACTACTATGGATAGACACAGTTGTGTTCTATTGGATGGCATTGTTCTGATTTCCATGGATACCACCACTAGTGTTGGAGATGATGGCCAGATAGATGGATAGTCATTGTGGTGATGGACAGACATTCTCCAGGAAGATAATGGTCCAAGCAGGACAGATTGTTGGTGGACAGACATCCTTCCTATGGAGGATGGTCCAAGTTGAAATATTGTTGGTGGACAGAAATTTTCCCTGTGGAAAATGGTCCAAGATAATCATTCTTCTAGGACGTATGTATGGATTATAAGAATAGTCCTTGTAGCCCATGGTGTGGCTTCCAGCATCTGTTGGAACAGTTATTCTTTTAGGACATATGTCTGGATTAGAAGAATGGTTCTTATATCACTTTGTGGAGTGAGTGACTTATTCAGCATCATGACCGACTACTCATATGGAGTATGGCTTCAAGAGATGATGCAGTTGATGCTATCAGATGATACTGATAGTGATGATGTTTCTCGTGAGTTGATCTACATGATCATGAGATAGCCTATGTGGCTGATGCTATTGGTTGAATGGTCTATTTGTGCTCAAGACCATTGCCTTTAATACCTCCCTAGCTAGGAGGGAGTGTTGGTATTATGGTAGCTGCAGAAGGTATTAACCTCTACGTGTAACCTTTGACGATACTAGAATATTTTGGGAAGCAAGAGAAACCCTAAAACGTTGGATAATAACCCTAAAAGACAAGTCATCTCAAGAGAATATTTATTTTTGAGTTATTATCCTCCAAAAAGAGAAGTCATCCTAGCCAAGTGAGATAGAGAAGTATATAAAGGGTGCTATAGCTCATTTGACACTCACTCATTCACAAATGCATAAGACTAGTGGTGCACAAGTTTGGAGAGGGAGTGTAGGTGCAACTGCTGCAACTGGGATTTTGGATTTTGGTTGGACTTGGTCTCTTGGTTATGGTTTGGAATTTCTTCTTGGTTTCTGGTTATTCTTTCTTGGTGCACTAACCTTGGAGAAAGGTGAGCTAGCCTTGGTTTGCTATTGGTCTGCTACTGGAATTATTCTTTCTGTCAAGGTCAAGGTGCTTGGGGTGGCCTTTGTGCCTATAGTTGGGTGACAATATTTCTATATTGTCTATGGAAAAATGAGCACATCTCTTTTATTCTAGCACATAACACAAGACTGTAGAAACAACATAACAAAGTCTCCTAAGTTGAACAAAGAATAAGATGTTTTTGCTAAACATAAAGAAGGATACTCAAAGGTTTGGAAAAGGAATAAAAAGCAAGAAAGAGGGAGAGTTGAAACTGTTTGTTATGAGAAAGGATGTGATAATCTAGATGAATATGGCAAGGAGATTCACTATTTTGATTCTCATTCATACATGTACACCCCATTTATAGAAAAGGTAAGGGTGGAACATTTCCTTGTGAAGATGGAAAATCAAGTTTAGAGTATTCTTTTGGATAAGAGAATTTGTCTGACTGGTCCTTGTCAGAAAGGAATGTGGAGGAAGAAACAAATTCAAACGCGAAATATTCACCCCATATAAAGGACCAATGTCATGACTTTGGAATGAAAGGTTTGTCCAATAAAAACAATCAAATATAAGGATCAGTGTTGGATAATTGTAGTAGAGATAGAATGGATAATGATCAGTTGTCAACAAGTGAGAAATTGGAGATGTACTTTTGAAGGATCAAAACTATAGAATGGTTTGCAAATTGAAGGATGAAATGCAAATCAAGAATATTTCACTTGAATAATTTTTGCATGAAAAAGAAAAGGTTGTACAGTAAAGGGAAACACAAACCCAAGGAGAGTATCCCTTTTATATTGATGTCAAAAGGGGAGAAGTTGCAGACAAAGGAAGAACTGCATAGACAAGGAGAGTTGCAGATATGGGGAGTATTATAGAATTGACTAATGGTTACCATAAATGAAAAAGGGGGAGATTGTTGGAAATATTGTTGTCATTGATCTCAAAGACAAAGGGAGTCCACAGATGTCCAAGATAAATATTACAAGATGGATATTTTTGAAAGTATTATTTCTGTATTTTTAATGATTAGTTTGGATACCCTATCTTTCAAGGAATGTTAACCCTTCATACCTAGCTCAAATGGGATCACAATATATATGGTTGGAAATAGTATTGTGAGACATTTCCAACGGTATATGGCATTCCCTCTAACTCCCTAGGAATGAGGAGATATGAATTTTTTCGTCCGACAACCTATCCAGAAAATTGAGGTCAGCTCAGTCAGTCTTTACAGGTCATCCCTGAAAGTGGGGACATAATTACTATAAATACAAAATAGATGTGCACATTTGTAGTGTAACCAAGAAAGAGATCAAGTTTGAGGTGCACTAAAGGTGTTGGGGTGTCTTTTTGGGATCTAAAGGTGTGCAAGAGAAGTCTAAGGTATTTTCTTAGGGTCTTTCTTGTTCTCAAGGTGTAATATGAAGGATTGAAGGTATGTGATGATGTTGTGTGTGCTATTATGAGGTTGTGATGTTGTCATTAGGGATTATATTCTAGGAGTGATGTTATGAAGCTCGCTAGGGAATTAAGGCTACATGTGACTAGGGTTTGAAGGATTTTCTATGGAATGAAGAATGCAGGTGAAGTTAGAAGTACTATGTGTATGAATATCTTGGATTGGTTTCTACACATATATTTTTGATTTGGTGTTCAAGTGAGGGGATTGGTGTCTCCAACAGGTTGGTGCTTGAAAATATTGTAATTGTAGGTTGGTGCTTACAAGTGTTGTTGAGTTGGTGCTCAGTTTCAGAGATCGGTGTCTCCAGTAAGTTGGTGCCTACATGATGAATATCAAAGGAGTCAAAACTGATTAAAATCTTATCTATTTCTTCAATTAAAGGAGCCAAAAAAATATTGTGACATCTTTGAAGTTCCATGGTCCAATTCACTGAATTCAAAGAGTCACCATAAAGTCGAAGTGAATTTACCCCCTTTTCTCTTGCAAAAAGAATAAGAAGTTTTAAGGCCATAAGTTCAGCGTAATTGTTTGAGCCAGATCCAAGCCCCAGTTGTTTCTTATAGAAATGGGAATCTAAAAAGAAAAGAATCACACCTCCCCCATAGGCTTGTCCATTGTTTTGGGATGCTCCATCGAAAAAATCCCAAGGAACATTTTTGTCCACTTGTTCTTCACGAATAATTCTCATTGGAGGAGAATCCTTAGTTTGGGGAAAATGTTCCAGAATACTTAGGCCTTGTGTTATAGTACACTCTGGAGAGACCATCCAATTTTTAAATATTGATGCATTTCTTGCCAACCAAAATCCCCAAAATATAATCAAAGCCAAAGCTCTTATTGTGGTTTTACTAGCATCTAAATATCAAAATCTCAAGTTCTCCTCAACATAAATTCTCCTCTAGGAGTAGTTTAAATCTAAGAAGGAGGAGCATTCTTTCTAGACCTGTAGCGTAAAAGGGCAAGAGAGAAAAAGATGGCCTACAGTTTCCTCTTCATCTTTGCGTAGAGAGCACCAACCTAGTCCTTTGATCATCCTTTTCTTCATGTGATCCCAAGTTGGAATTTTTTTTTCTAATAAGAACCACATAAAAATGCGACTTTTTAAGGGACACTTAAACTTCCAAAGGCCTTTCCACCACCAGTTTGGTTCTATAGAACAGGTTGAAGTTTAGATGAACATACCCATTCTTGGGTGTGTAAGTTTCATGCTCCACATATATCCAGATTAGTTCATCCTCCATGTCTGTGATCCTGGCATGTGTAGTTTTCAAAGCCAAGAGGTAGCTTCACCGGATTTCTTTCTGGTGAGCTTCCAACCCCACCTAAGTAGAACCTAACAAGCCTTGATTCCAAATTGAGGAATTCCCTATATTTTCTATCTAATTTAGGTGGAAAAAGCCCTTCCCTGAATATGTTGTATAATATCATCCAGTAAGAGATGGTTTTGACCACTTCTTGCCCAAGGATCTAAGCCAATTCTGACTTTGGATCCATTACCGATCTGTCATGCCAATCCCTCTCCTATCACCGAGAAGCAGTTTACCACTACTTTCCAGATGATTGAGAAGTTTGTCAATTTTTTGGAGATTGTTCGTAGCCATCCTTCCACTGTATCAGGCTTAATATACTTATGGGAAACTACCTCAGTCCAAATATTTTTTCTCACAATTAACCTCCAAATCGATTTTGTTGCAAGGTATTTTGCAAAAAGGAATATGTTTTTTAAGCCCCAACCTCCCAACAGTTTCGGTGCAGCCAACCTCTTCCAACTTACCAATGGAGTGACATTTTTGTCCCCACTTTCATACTAGAGGTACTTAAAACATTTTTTCTGAACATTTTCCAGCACCCCTTTTGGGATCCAAGCCAGGGACATCCAATGAGCCATTCCCAATCCATTTTTCTATAGCAGTTAGGTTTGAGGTGAAAACCTAGATATTTGATTCCTTTGTCAAAGTCAACCAGTTCAAAAGGAAACAAAGTCTTATACACCTCCAACTCTGCAACAAAGAGATTATTTAAAAATAAGGAGGGATTTTTAATGTTGATTTGCATTCCTGTAGATCTACTAAACAAAGTTAGTATTTTGAAAAGAGAATCGGCATCCCTTTGCTTCCCATTGCAAAAAATTAGAACATCATCCAAAAAAAGGAGATGTGTGATGCAGATATTTTGCCCAATCTGGATGCTGGTAAAAATTACTTAGGATTTTCCATGGGCCAATGCTCTATTGAGGCCTTCTGCTACCAATAAAAAGAGTAGGGGTGAAAGAGGACATCCATGTTGCGGTCCTCATTCAGACCAAAAGAAAAGAGAGGTCGCGCCATTAATGAGTACGACAAAGGAAACCGAAGAGATACATCCCACAATCCAGGTTATGAAAGGGACTTCAAAGCCCACATGAATGAGAATCAATCTGATGTAGAGCTAGCTTACCTGATCATAGGCTTTCGAGAGATCAATTTTTAGGATGACCCCTTTGGCCTTATTTGTTTTGATGTTGTGCAAACCCTCTTGAGACACCCCTATATCTTCATGGATTTTCCTTCTCTCCAGGAATCCAAATTGTTGTTTTGTAATTTTTTTCTGAAAGAAGGCCTTTTAGTCTTTGAGCTATAACTTTAGCCACCACCTTGTATATGTTGTTACAAAGTGATATAGGCCTAAACTCATCTAAGGAGAGAGGATTGTCTGATTTAAGGATGAGGGCAATTAAAACTGAATTGAATGGGGAATAGATGTGCCCTCGTCTACGAGATTCTTCCAACACAGCTAGAATATCTTGACCGATAATCTCAAAGAGCCCGAGGAAGAAATCCATCGTCCAGCCATCAGGGACCTGAACTTTATCCTTTTGAAATATTTGGAAGATCATCTTTAACTCTTCCTCAGTCACATCCTCCAATAGGGATATATTGGATTCTTCATCTACAAATCTTGGGAAGTGGACTACAATTTTTTCAATTTGTCCAATCAATACCCTTTCATCATCTTGTAAATATTTTGATAATGATCCGCTCCTAGACAAGCCAAATATTCAAAAGAGGTGACCTTCATGCCTTCGAGGTCATTAAACTCCAGATTGTATTTATGGATTTCTGTCCCTTTGCATAAGCATGAAAAAAATTTGTATTCTCATCCCCATTGGCAAGCTACATAACCCTACTTTTTAAGACGCCAAGTCACTTCTCTTTCTTCTAGAAGTTTTCTCCTCTCTTCGTCAAGAGCCTTTAGAGCCAATTTGGAATCTGGAGAAGAAAGACGCCAACCCTCTAATTCGTAAATAGCCTGCAGAGCTTGTTCAGAATCCAAAATCTCTTGCTCATCCCTTTTTATTTTAGTCACAACCCATTTGATAATGAGCTTTTTTACTGCTTTAAGATTCTGATGGAACTGCATTGAAGCTGACTCACTCAATTCACGGTCAAAAGGCCTCTAGTTTTATTTTACCAGATTGATGAAACCCTCATCTTTGAGCCATTCAGAATTGAATTGAAATGACTGGAAGGTTTTTGGGGACCTCCAACAACTTCTGAGAAAATGGGAAAGTGATCAGATTCTCCCCCATTTCCCAACCATTGATGAAATTGAAATGGAACATCCATGAACAATTTGGAAACTAAGAAGCGATCTAATCTTTTTTTTATTCTATCTTCTCCAATTCTCATATTTCTCCAAGTTGGCCTTAGTTTTATAGGGTCAACATATATCCACTTATTGACCAGCATCAAATTTATAAATAAATCTGATATAAAGTATGGTCATGCTTTGGGGCCCCAAACCTCTTCCACTCACAGGAAGAAGTTTAAATCTCCTGCAAGTATGAGAGGACCGGATTGGATAAAGGTCTTGCTCATTAAATTTTCCAAGAAGGGAACTCGGTCTAAATAGGGACCATAAAAATTTACAATGGTAAAAGGAGAGTCCAATCCTTCCAAGTAGAACATTGTTCCCAGGACAGACTCACATGCCCAGGAATTAACGAGTTTTAGGTTATGTTTGTTCCACCTAGTCGCTAGTCCACCCGACCTTCCTTTCGTGTTAGACCCAATAAAACACCAAGACTTCAGAAAAACCTCCAGGAAATTTGTGATTTTTTCTTCCTCCTCTAAAGTTTCTTATAAAAAATTGATATCAGAGCAGTTGGCTTCTACCAACCTTTTTAAGGCCAATTTTTTGGACAGGCTCGCCAGACCCCTGCAATTGAAGGAGAGAAGTTTCATGGATCCAACCCTTATTAGGCTGACAATGTTATAAGTTTCCCTATAATAGAGATTTTTCTTCCAGCCACCATATCTTCCAAATCCTTTGTATGATCTTTAAGGAGAAAGGATTTCCGACCCCTTCCTAGGCACCCAAGGGGAAGGACCGGGTTACCCCCAAGGCCTGTATGCCCATTGAAAACCCCATCTGTGTCAGAGATTAGGTGATTTCCAAGGTGGTTCATAGCAGTCTCATATTCATGATCCAGGGAGGAGTAAGGGGAGGATGGAGTAGAAAAAACCAGATTAGGGCCTTCAACTAGAGAGCAGAGAGCTAGCAGGGGGAAGGGAGAAGAGAAAGGGGGGGACCAGGATAACTCTGCATGTAAATTTAAAGACCTTAGATACCAATCCCTAGAAAATTCATTTGAATGAATGGAAGTTAAAAAATTAAAAGGATATCAGGGAAGAGGAGGAGGCAAACCCAAAAGACCACTCAATCTTGGAGTTGTGGGGAACCAGGATGCTCGACCGGAGGTGGAAAGAGTTTTCTCATAGTTTCTTGAGATGGCACAATCTCCATATCCATATTAGTTGCACCTTTATCCACCAAGGCCATTGATTCGAACTCTGGTGGGTTTTTTTCCTTTGGCTCCAAGTCCATCACTTTTTTTCCAAAGAGGAGATCTCTTCCGAGCTCGAAGCCGACTTATGTAAAGCCTAATCGTTTATTTTCCTCCTCTAACCCTTAAAGGGGAGCGAGCACTTATTTTCTAAATTCCCAAGTTGATGACAGTGGTGGCATTGAAAAGGTGCACCCTCATAGTTCAACTTCTAGATGAAAGTCTTATTCCCCGCAACAATCTCTAAATCTACATCCAGGCTTCTTCACAGATTGATGGAGACCATAATTTGAGACATATTATGAGTTCATGTCTCTTTGTAGGACCAATCAGCATCCAAAAAATTACCTAGAATGTTTCCCAAAATCTTGAAGAAATTTTCATTCCAAAACTCAAGCGGCAGCCCTGGGAGCCTAACCCATATAGGGAGAACATCCACCCTTTCTCTTTCAGCATCAAAGAGGGACAACCAATTTTTTAGCAGCATAGGTGAAGAATCAACAAACCAAGACTTGTGAATGATATTTTCTACATATGAGGTTTAAAGGAACTTGAAGAAAAACTAGCCTCACAACAAAGTACCTTCCACCGAAGGGGATGAGAGTAGCGAGGACTAGTTTGCAGAGGCTCGCTCCTACAAAAACCTTTTTCCAAGTCGACGACCATGAACCCTTCTAACTAGTGTTATTTCCGCCATTGATTCAACTTTAGGCAAAAGGGAATCAACTCCCACAACCATCTTTTGTGTTCTCCTAGACGGCTTCACACCTTTATGTTTTCTTCCATTCGAAGTTGAGGAGAATTTTGAGTCTCCCAAACCTTTTCTACCATTCAGTGGGGATGGGGGAGAAACTAGAGCAGTAACAGGTTCAGCCCCTTTAGGGTTTCCAAACCCTTCAAGAAAGGAAGAGTTCACCGCAAAGTCACCAAAGCAAAATCATGAGGCAAAGAGGGGGAATCCCCCAAAGGACCCAACGAAAGACCAGAAGAAGAAGCTAGATCCTGAGTAAATACTAGGAAAGAAGGCAGGAAAAATAGAGACTCAACTACTAGAACCTGTGTTTCCCTAGTTCCCTCACCAAGGCGCAAGGTGCGATCAGAGCCCTAAACGTGGAGAGGGGGATGAGCTTAGGTCGTGATCCAGATTATTTTCAGCATGAAATGAAAGAGGATATATAATAAAGAACTGTATAGAGATATCTCAAATATCCAATAATATAACAAAAATATATCAAAGATGCAACCATAAACATAGAGATACAATAATACACAATTTCTATTAATGAGCAAAATGTACAAAACTATAGAAATACATAGTGAAAGACTCGCTAGAATGGTGGCAGCTTATCTCTGAGAATAGATGTGACGACTACTCACATTCGCAAGAAGATGATTACAATGAGGCTCTAAAGGCCTTTTTAACATAAAGAAAATCCAAAACCCTAACCTCAGAAGATGAAAATCCAACAGTTTTGTGGACCATGTTTTGGGTAGTTTGGTGTACCAACTTCCCGGGGGTGTCACTTTAGCATACGATCTCTGTTTGGGGCACACGATATCTCATTGGAAATGTATCAATAAGGAAATTCATTTTGGGGGCTCAATGAGAGCCATTGGCTATCAATGAGGTGTCTGATCTAAAAAAAGCTTCATTTAGGGCCTCAAAATGGCCCCAGAAGTTTAGGAACCGAAAACATGCTAAAAATAGTAAGTTGCCAGAAGATTGTTTTGTGCCAATTGGAATATGTGGGTGGCCACCAATGTCCACTTGGATCAATCCTACCTCCTTAGGAAGCAATGGTATCCATTGTGTTGAGTGCTCAAGGGAGAGGGAAAAGCATTTCCTGAATCTGCATCTTGATGATCTGCTTGCCTTGCTGGAGAAGTTGTGTTGCTTAGCTTGTTTAAGGTTGTCACGAACCTATGGCTGGAAGGGTTGGAATTTTTTAACCAATCTGGATACATGAGATGCTTGTGTGCAAAAGGAATCTTTGCACTTTGCTACAATCTTGTCTACCTTCTTTTGTTGGATAGAAGGTGCTTGGACAAAGGTTGCAGTGGTTGTAGTGTCCTTCTACTCACCTTTTGAACAAATTGTGAATAAGCTAAGCTTTGTAGTATGAGATACTACCTTGCGGCACTGTTTAGGTGGGACAGTAGTTGGAACTACCTCTGGTATCCTGTAGAGATGACCCCCCAGAGTAACAATGACAATACGAGGTCAAGACTCATAAATAGCATGGTGCTTCCACATTATGGTTGGCCCAAGAGAACATCATAGACATGCAGCAGGGAAACATCACATAATACCTCATCCTTTATGGGATGGATGTCATATGACAATCGACATTGTTGGCTGACACAAAGATCTCGTCCCTGGTGAAGCCTCTCGATGTTGTATGGTTGTGGGTATGGTGTTGTCGACAATCCCAACTATTTGACGACCTCTACTAAGATGAGGTTCTTCTAGCTTTTGCTATCAACAATAAAATGTAGTGAGGTCACCTTAACCCATATCTATGAATGAAAAAGGTGCTCCCCCTCTTCAGGATCTGTTGGCTCTTTTGGTTGAATTGTTGCGGTCACAACAATAGCAATGGGGTCTGCATCTATGATTTGTCTTCTACAAATATTTTCTAAATCGGATTCTAAATCAGGGTTTGGATCCTTGTCTTTGATCTCGACCACCAATGACTATTTTGAGCGACATTCATCGATGTTGTGCCAAGGGATTTTGTGGAAATCGCACCATTTTCCAGTGTCCTTCTTCGTATTTCCGTTACCCTTCTTTTCCTGTGGCTTGGACTGGTTTTTTGAAGGCTGTTTGTTAGGGTTGTCTTTACCATACTTTGGTTGTTGTGGATTTGCAGACCTGAACTCTCACTTTTTTTGGTGCTTAAATTTCTGCTCAATTTTAATAGCATATAGATAAGCAGCACCCGGTGATGAGATATCTAGAAAATCCATTTCAATTTGGATGTATCTGTGTAGAGCTCCATGGTATTTCAAAACCAAATGTTACTTAGAGTCTTTGATACCCATCTTGGTGCGCAAGGTATGGAAGGTATTGGTAAACTCTGGCACAGATTGGCCCCTCTCTTGCTACAGTGTGGTCCATCTCATGCACTTGTCGTCATAGTTGCCAAAAGGGTAATATTGTTCCTTGACCGCGTCCACAAAAAAATCTCAAGTGGGATCGACCCCATATATTCCAGACTCCTCTGTGAAAATTTTCTCCCAGTAAGTTTCCCACCAATGTTTGACATGGGGGAGAGCCTTAAGGAGTGCAAAGGTAATCTTTTCCCTGTCAGAGAAATTATGAACAGAGAAATAACCTTCTAGCAAATTTAACCATTTTTCTAAGGCATCTGCGTCTATCTATCCTTCAAATACAAGAATATCAAAATTAATGTGTACCTTTAAAGGAGAGGTGCCTCAAAAGTGGCCTCTTGATGAAGACGTGTTTGTTCTTATTGGTAGGCATTGAAGGATGTGGGAAAAATTCTCCATCATTTCGTCCCGCTGTCGCGTGAGATCTTGCTCAAGCAACATATTAATAGAATCTTTTTCTCTGTCTTTTTTCTTTTCTTCTGCCATGGAGGGTTTCTTGGGCGTGCAAGAGAGATTTTCATCAAGAGAGATAAGCTTGAGACCCAACTTGCTATACTTGGACCTCATCGGGGAAACACACTGAAAAACAATCAAGAGAGGCCTGCTTTGATACCACTAATCTGGATTGTTTTTAGCACAAAATGACAACGGAGATATAATAAATAAATGTACATAGATATCTTAGATATACAATAATATTACAGAAATATATCAGAGATGCAACCATAAACAAAGAGATATAGTAATACACAATTTCTATTAATGAGCGAAATGTACAAAACTGTAGAAATACAGAGCAAAAGACCCACTAGAATGGTGCCAGATTATCTTTGACAAGAGATGTGACGGATACTCACATTTGTAAGAAGATGATTACAATGAGGCTCTAAAGTCCTTTTTAACATAAATAAAATCCAAAACCCTAACCCCGGAAGATGAAAAGCCAACAATTTTGTGGACCCCGTTTTGGGTAGTTTGGTGTATCGACTTCCCAGGGGCATAACTTTGGCATGCAATCTTTTTTGGGGGCAAACAATAGCTCATTGGAAAGGTATCGACGAGGAGATTCATTTTGGGGGCTCAATTAGAGCCCTTAGCCATGTCTGAGGTGCTCGATCTCAAAAAATATTCATTTATGCCCTCAAAATGGCCCCAAAAGTTTAGGACCCGAAAACCTACTAAAAATAGTAAGTTGCCAGAAGACTGTTTTGTGCCAATTGGAATAGGTGGGTGGCCACCAATATCCACCTGGATCAGGTCAAGTTTGACCAAAAGGGAAACTGAGCCGGAAGCCATGGTTGAGGCACCGGACCAACATAGTTCAACTCAACAACCCTCGAGCATGGTCCAAACCCCATTCCAACATCTGAACCAAAACCAAAGGTTGAGACAGGTGTCAGTTGGTCTGAGGAGGGTATAAAATCTAGAGGCCCTCCCAGAGGAAAAACTTCATTTGAATGACAGGGTGGAGAAACTAGAGAGATGAGATTTTCCAAAAACCCGCTTCTAGCTAGCAAGTTCCACATCTAGGCTTCTTCCACTGGGTCCATGGAATAGTCCATCTCCTCGTCATAGATTCCCATAATCGTCGGAGAAAACACCGCCTATCAACTAAGGAACCAAAATTGATCTCTTCCAACCTTGGCTCATGGAGGAAAAGTGTCGAACTCTGATCAAAACCAAGAGAAGAAAACATGGGCGTGAAGACAGAGAAGGGAGAAATAAAAGGGAGGGGGACATGTGGGAGGCCTCAAGCCTGAGGCCAAAGGACCAAAGGACATGCGATCATGTGCGAAGGTTTAGTAGCCCCAAAACCACAGAGCCTCCCCCCTACACACATAAGTGTTATCCTCTCTCTCT
>ML784826.1:851170-873015 GCA_009831015.1 Picea engelmannii
GATTATTATTTTTTTAATTTCTGACTTTCCTTTTATTTGTAGCGGAATAATCTTTTCTTCCTCCAGATTTGTAGTGGAATTTCTATCACTGAATTTGTTTTTCTGCCAATCTTCTTTGTAAAATTATTCTTTGTTTTTCCTCAACAACAATTTTTGTTTTTTTTTTAAATGGAAAATTTAAATAGTTGGTCAAGGACCCAGAGTTCTAAGAACTCTAAAAACTTGAGTGGAAAAAGGCCTGTAGTTATGTTGTTAAGGGAAACCAAAATTTGACCAAAGGTACGGTGACCAAAATCCAAGATCCAACTTATTCTTATTGAAGTGTGGCCAATGGCCAAGATCAGAAAACGAAGCTCCAATACTAATGCCGTGAACCAATCTAGTTCATACACGAAATACCCAAAATACTTAGAATATATATTGAATAAAAATATGAATGAGATGATTACAAATGAGAAATGAGGGTTGTATATATACCCACGCAGGGGTTCCCTTTCGTGATGAGATGTGACCCTTCATTATGAGGTGTCTCTTCATTGGTAATTATTAATCACTAATTTATTGATTATTCATTTATATATTTATATTTATATATTTGTGTTCATAACATTGTGATCCTCCTGCACAAAATAAATTGAATCCCTCTTGTTTGATGATATGGATTGAGCATATTTTCCAAGATTAATGGCCATCCTCCTTAACATACTACACTCTACTTCCAATACATCAATCTTGTGCCTCCATTGAACTAGTTGATTCATAATTGTTGCATTTTGGGAGATGTAATTGCACTCATTTCCCTGAACCTTTGAAGTTATTATATACAAAGAGGCCATGTTTCCTTGAATGCCCTCTTCATGCCTTCTCAAGGCCCTACAAATTTCCTTAAGGTATGAATAGTCCATTATGTCTAATTGGAATATAGGGGAGCTAGGTTGGTATTTGGACAAGCTTAAATTGAAATACAACCAACAGAAGAGCCTAGAGTCCTATTTCTTTCAAAGAGGAGTTTACCCCAATAAAGGATATAGATATATAGCTCGAGAACAAAAATTCTAAGGCTGATTTTTGAGCTTTCTAAAATGCCAAGTAAATTTCCCAGTGTGAGTTAGAAATCAAGGAATATAGAATTGACCCCTGAATAAAGTGGAACTTTCCTTAGTATATCCATAGATACACCAAAGCCTAGCTAACTATCCTCTGAATACCAACAATTAAAGGAACATGCAATTCATATTCCCATAATGCAAACTAGATAAATAGAGAAACACTTACCCAAGTGTCTCTAGAAAACTTGTGATTTCACTAATTTCCATTACCAATTTTGACTGTCTTGGAGCGTAATCCCACCTCACTCATGGAAATCCATGATAATGGATTCAAAAGTATGAACTTGAGTGAATTATTTCTTGTGTAGAGGACGGAATGAGGTCCTTTTTGGTCTTTGTTCTCCCATTAAATTGAGGAGTAGTGAAGATTGGCACATGGTTATTTAATGTTGAAGAGATGTGTCGTAACTCTTGAATTCATTTGACTTCATGCAATAAGGTACTTAGGGTATGATAGAATATATGAAACCCCGATTTGTTTTTATAGTTCCTTAGCTAAGGTTTGTGGCTCTGTTGGCCAGTAAGTCAGATCGCAAGTATAGCCCCCTTAGGAACTAAAATAAAGAAACTTTATTGAGACTGAAAGCCTCCATATTGATTCCAACGATTATTGATACAAACTTGTTATCTGTAGATGTTGATTTTGAGACCATCATGTTTATAATTATGTTTGAATCTCCTATAACAATCAAGTATTGTACATTGCATTCCTTTGCGATGAGAAGACCTTGAAGTAAAGCATAGGCCTCCACTTGATTATTCGTAGCTATTCCAAGGCCTCAGGAAAATTTACTTTTGTTTTTCCTTCGGGATATAGTTAATATCCCCCCCACTCCTACCATCTCTAAAAATCACACTAGTAGACCAAATAAGCTCTATTATCACTCCATTATTAGCCACATCCAACTTCAAGAAAAACCTTTAATGAGAAGCAAATGTTGGATATACTACATGCAATTAATAAATGGTGTCCTTATCTATTGGGTAAATGTTGCAAGATGAAAACAAATCATAGTATTCTAAAGTAATTCTTAGGACAACAACTCCCTACAAAGGAGCAAAAAAAATTGGTCACTCGGAGGCTAGGTTATGACTTCAAAATTGTCTGCAAATAAGGGAAAGAGAATGTGGTGGTTGATGCGCTTTAAATAAAGAAGAGGACATTGAGGCCTTACTTTATGCTTTTTCCATTATGGAAGCTAATTGGGTGGAAGAAGTAAAGATTGAATGGGAAAAATCCCAGACTACATGGAAACTGATTCAACAACTAGAGCATGACCCTTGTGAATCAGATAAAGTTGTGACAAAGAATCATTAACTTTGGTAAGGATTTCCTATATTTATGTAATAAATCCCAACTCAAATAAAAGGTTTTTGTGAACTATGTTCTTCTCCTATATGTGGACACTTAGGATTTATAAAAACATATCATAGAGTAAGCATGAATTTTTCTAAGAAAGTCTTAAAACTAATGTTCAAAAGTTTGTGGTAGAGTGTTTAACTTTCCAGTAGAACAAAGGAGAGATGATCAAGACCCCAAGTCTCTTAAAATGCTTAATTGTACCATGTCAATAGTGGGAAGAGGTATGAATGAATTTTATCATTTATGCCAAAGTTTGAATGGAATAATGTAATCATGGTGGTAGATTGACTCATAAACTTTGCCCATTTTTGCTCATTGTCTCTTCTTTTTAATGCAAGCATGGTAGCCACAACATTCATAGAAATAATTCAAAAGATACATGGCAATCCTAATATTATTGTAAGTGATAGAGATCCAATTTTCACTAGTAATTTTCTTATTAACCTATTCTCTTATTTGGGTACTCAACTAAAACACAACTTCTCTTAACACCCCCAATATGATGGGAAAACCAATATTGTGAATAAATATCTAGAAGGTTATATATGTCACTTCAATTATATTCGATAAAATATCTCAGTGGATCAAGAGATTACCTTTGGAAAAATGGTTGTACAACACTTCATACACATTCCACTCCAAATTTATATGTTCAAGACACTCTGTGGGTATCATCCTCCATCCATCACATCACCTTTTAGAGGGAATCCCAAGGTTCAAATTCTAGAGGATCATATCCAACACCAACAAAAGGTTCTCCAATTGTTGAAGGACAGCATGGCTATAGAAAAAGACATGATGAAACAATTTGTAGATCAACATCGCAATGAAAGGAACTTTGAGATGGGGGATTGAGTATTTCTAAATTTGTAACCAAACAAAAAGATGTCCCTCGTGTTAGCACGTGAAATGGTCAGGTGTATTTGCTGCCAAGTCACCAGGAAAGTTCGCAGGGTACTTATGAGTACCTCATGCACTCATCTTTCATTACTGCAGCTAAGAAATGTGCCAACGGGAATTTTATGGTTTCCAGTGCCTTCATTTAATTATATTTTCAAGGATTTTGTCACGGAATTTCTAACAATTTCCTTGACAAGCCCTATTTGATTTTCAACTTGGCGTTGCGAACCCTCTGTTCCATAATTGTTGAAGCCCTCATCTTCCACATCCATTTGAAACTCACTATTAACCAATTGAATGAGACCCCTATCAAACAGCAGGAAGATGATTAATCATTCATAGAACCAAGCGTAAATTGCATACATCTTTGGCACTGCAAACTGATATTTATGTTGCTTTATTCATTGGCACTACACACTAATATTTATGTTGATTTGTTCATTGGTGCTACAAACTGATATTTATGTTGTTGAAACTTTATTTTAGCAAAGAAGTTTCACTTGTCTTCCTTTCGTTACAAATCTTAGTGGTTGTCCCTTTTATCCTCCCTTCTAGAATGTGCTCTATTTCATACCATTGAGGTGTATAAGCTTTGGACAAGGTGGCTACTAGAAGAATATCCAGAACAAAAAGACATTGATCTTCCAAAACCAGCACTAATTTTGGTCAAAGTTTTTGTTATATGCATTTACAACTTTTTGGAGGTGGCTATGAATTTTGAGTTATAACAAGCAGTTTTGGTGTTTTTCCTCCTATTATATATCAAGATAATGAATTTTTGTAGCATATATGGACTCCTGGTATAAGTTTTGGGGCTTTGAAGCTTTGGAAAAAGTGAAACAGGCTGCTACAAGAAAGTTCTCAGTGCCTTGACTCACTGGCACTGCGAACTAGTAATTTGGGACAGTTTGTAGCAATTAGCACACAATAGAGTCGTGTTTTGATTGTAACTTTTGAGTTCCAATCTGGTTTCTTCTTAAATTTGGTGTGAAGAAGCACCATATTACCATTGCCATTCTGAAAAATAAAAGATAAAAATAAAAAATAAAAAAAATTATCCCGACCTAGTTCGTAGTTTGGGAGAAAATTCAAAATCATCACCTATAGGAAAGTTCGCAGCGCATGTTGTCAACGGCATTGTGAACTCTAACAGCCTGACAAATATGAGCTATGGGAAGGCTTCCAGTTGTGAGGGAAGGTTCGAATGGATTCCTAGGAGTTATTTGAACATGAGGGACATGTGTTTCATGTCCATATCAAGATGGATGGCCTGTTTCAAAAGGCATTTATCACAATAGACAGGATCCCAAAAAATAGGAATTTGTTATGTTTTTGTTGGAATCTTTTGTAGCAGACTCCTAAATGGAGGAGAATACTATGTAGCTCCTTGGTTTCAACCTCCTTAGAATAGAGAGAGATCATTCACTATATATGAAGTGGATTTTGATAAGGAAAGGGTTGGATTCATGATCCAAGAGAGGAGAGAGTTGGAGGAGCAGTTTAGTTGCTCATTTGTAAGCATGAGGGTCTGTTGTAATTAGCATTTCTACCATTAAAGATTCATGAGAGTGGTTTATGATCTTGTTTTCTTTGTTTTCCCATTTCTTGCTATCTTCTTGATTGAATATATTACAGGTTTTGAGATCAAAGATTTCCTTTTATTAATGGATCCCTGAGTAGCAAGGGATCTGTTGTAGATGGTTTGTTAATCATTGTTTATGTTCAAGCATTTTTCAATCTATTTTGCAGAGAGGATCTCTATTTAGTAGACATTATTCTTTTGCTCACTTTCCTTTCTTCTAATCATCATCATATAAACCCTTAACCTAATATTTAGCTTGATTGCCTTCAATCTGCAGAGTGGTTTTCACTCCATGCCCAATGGTAGATCATTGTTCTACAGTCAGACTATTGCTCTCTTTCTTGTTATTTCTTTCTAGTCCACCAACCATAAAATCGATTCAATTTTTCAAGTCCTAATGGGTATTAGGCTTACACCTACAACAGTCTAGGTGTGACTTCTAGTGCTAACACCTCAAACAACAAAAGAAAGACGATAAATTAGCACCCAAGTAATATGGTCCTTATAAGGTGTTGCAAGGGATTGTTGATATGACTTACAGATTGGGGTTTACTTCTTCAAGTGTTCACATGGTCAATCATGTTTTATGTTTAAAGAATGTAATTGGGGATATGATCTCAATTTATACTTTTTCATCTGAGTTTGATTAAAAGGGGAAAATATTCATACTGGAACCTGAAACAATCATTGAAACACAGGTCAAGCAGCTAAGGACAAAAGCAATTATTTAATACCTCATAAAGTGGAAGGCCCTATCAATATAAATATGTGACTCGGTTCGTCATACAAAATCATCCATAGCTAATCAACATTGAGGGAAAATTTTGTTTAAAGTAGAGGGGCACATTATGATATAAACCCGCATTATTTATCATTATCTTAATTATAATTAGGTAGGCTTATTATTGTGTATTCCTTTTGTTGACGTGAGAAAAATTCCCCATGCCAAAATGAGGGAAGATTTCCCGATGACAGGTCCCAATTGGACCTACTCTCAATTGGTATGGCAATATCCACTGGTATGTGGGCCCGATTGCCTCTAACTAAATGTATTTCTCTCCGAAGAGAAACTTGCTTATTTAAATTATTCTAAATCCTAAATGCATTCCTAATCTACTATGCAAATGAAATACTATTCTAACTTCTAACTACTCCTAATCTAATAGTAATAAAAAGTGATTGCACGCATATAGTTTTACTTATAGAAACTGAAAGAAATCACATTTCTCAAAAAAAACTAAAAAGTGATTGCCTCTAACTAAATGTATTTCTCTCTGAAGAGAAATTTGCTTATTTAAATTATTCTAAATCCTAAATGCATTCCTAATCTACTATGCAAATGAAATACTATTCTAACTACTAACTACTCCTAATCTAATAGTAATAAAAAGTGATTGGACGCATATAGTTTTACTTATAGAAAATGAAAGAATTCACATTTCTCAATAAAAAAACATACAAGCATACCCATCTGCATATATATGACATTTAATATGTCCCTACAATCGAATTCATAATCCATTCATAATTATCTCCTACATAATCAATTGATAAAATTGACAAATTGCTAACATCTACAAAAAACAATCAATCGACAATAGTGCACAATTGCATGAATAGACCATGAATTAGATTCCCCATGTATTCAATCTTTAGAAATATTTCCTCGGATATAGGTACAAGAAGAATCCAACAGTTTTCAAATCCATCCTCAAGCTTGATAAAAATATGCAAGACCAAATTTTAGGGGCCAACCCCCTTTTACTGAGGGAAAAATTGCATTTATAATATTTCCCTGTCACTGCCCCTGGGACCATTCCTCTTATATATTCTTCATCTTCTCTCTTTCCCATGCAACTACAACCGTTCCTCTTTTGGACTCTTCATCTCATCTCTTTCTTCTCTCTTTCCCATGCAACTACAACCATTCCTCTTTTGGACTCTTCACCTCATCTCTTTTCTAACAAAGAATGAATAGATTCAAATGACAATGATGAAAAAATATATAAATTCAGTTATATTTGAGTAAAAGACGAAACATTAAAAATTGTATAAATCAATTAAAATGCAAGAATTGTTTATATCAATCAAGCAAAAAAAACTATTTCAGATTATTCCTCGAGTCCTGATATTTCCAACAAGCTCATGTTTTCCTGATTTGGTCGTTGAAAACTCGAGTTGTGGGCTGCGTGAAAATTCATGGCCAATATTCAAGTGAAATCATGCCTCCTCTTCTCTCAATATTTTGAGCATTTATATTGTCAATACGGAAAAAATAATTCTTCCAACATGTTATTCACACTTCTAGATTTCCAACAAGCCATTTCTTGCTCAATTTTTCCACTTGAAACTCAATATATGGCTCCCAAAAGCGAGCACTCAACAGTCGTTGATCTCTTGTCTAAGTAAATATTGACCCTTGGTTTTCATGCTTAATGTTTTATACCACATGCATTGTGGGAAGGGATTGCAATGGATTTATAATGTTTTTTCTTCCCAAGGTAATTTGTAGGTGAGGTTATGATAGGTTTGGAATGTTGAACTCGCGATAATGTTTTGACCCAGAATCTAGAGAATTTAACACGTGAAAATAATAATAATAATAATAATAATAATCGTGTTCGAAAATAAAAATAAATCAAACTCAAATAAAAGGGATAGGGAAATTTTGTTTTTTAAAAGCACGCATGTGTAATGTTTGGGATTCAACCCGATGGTAAAATCACAATGGAGAATGTTCAATCGACGATAAAATCTCAATGGAAAATGTCCAACCTGATGGTAAGACCCTGGTGGAGAATGTTCGACCTGATGGTAAAATACCTATGGAGAACATCCAACCTAATGGTAAAATCCCAATGGAGAATGTCTTACCCGATGGTAAAAGCTCAACGGTAAAAGAACAATGGAGAATGTTTGATTCGATGGTAAAATCCTGATGGAGAATCTTTGATTTACTTGATGGTAAAATCCTGATGGAGAATCTTTGATTTACTTGATGGTAAAATCCTGATGGAGAATGTCTGACCAATGGTAAAATCCCAATGGAAAATGTCTGGACTGATGGTAAAATCTTGACGGTAAAAGTCTAATGGAGAATGCCTGACCCAATGGTAAAAGCCCAATGGTAAAATCATAATGGGAAGTGTTGGACCTGATGGTAAAATCACAATGGAGAATGCACGACTCGATGGCAAAATCCCAAAGGAGAATCCTCGATTTCCTATGTTCCTAGTGGTTGGGGAAAATTAAAAAATTTAAACCATGGTGTAAATCCGATAACCTGATATTGGGTCGGGAAAAGGCATGGTATGTGAAATGTTATCCTAATGTGAATCGGATGTTTGATGGTCGATCGGGAAATTAAAACTAAAACATGAATAAAATAAAATAAATAAACAAAAAGAAAAGAAAAGAAAATAAAACTATGAATAAAATTTTAAAAATAAAATAAATATAAACTACAACCGAAAATAAAAAAATGAAATAATAAACTAAATAAAACTAAAATGAAAATACAGGACAAAATAAAATAAATAAAAAATGTACAAGCGCATATATGCAAAAGAAAATCTAGATGAGTCAGGCGAAATGAGGCCAAGTTTCAAATCTGAATCAAGGTTCCAAATCTGGATCAAGGTTTCACATCTCGATCAAGGTTCCACACCTGGAAATTCGAGAAATCTGAAAAAAGGCATATTAAGAGAATTTCGGATGTCTACGATAAAAATAACATGACAATTTAAATTGAAATTCCGGATTGGGATATTGAAAATTCAACAATGGCTAGGTCGAATGACACTGAATTCCAGATAAATAAAATAATCACAATGACGAATGAAAATCAGGTTTCCAAGTAAGACAAGTGGTATGTAGTGAATGGGTAATGTGACGTCAAGGTTCCATCAACGGGGGTCATGATTCCACATTTGGCATTCGGGTTGGAGAGAAAAATATTTATATGATGAAAACTCTAAATGTTGGAGTCAATGATGCTCAAAATTTGGATGAGTCTGGGTCAAGATGAATAAGATTAAGGGTTTCCCATAGTCATGCATTTTAAAGTTGAAGTGGTAAATTAAATAAAATGGGATTTCCCAAGGAAAACTTGAGGTTTCCATGGTTTGGAAAAGAGTTCCAAGGTTGTTACAGTGTGAACAAAACTTGAGGTTATCTCATGTGTTTTCTTTCTCTTATTCCACCTGGGTCTTCGCATACTTTGCTCCTCGAAACAATATTCAAAAACAATTAATCCCAACATTAGTATTAACTCTAGATATTCAAAGTATACTATAAACAATCGATTATGAAGAGCAGAGTTAAAGAAATGGATGCATAGGCATCCAAACTTTAAAACAAGTATGTATCTCCTATCCAAAAAAATCATTCCCTCTTAGATGATATGATGATACTGCAAATCAAGGCATGAGAAATGGAAGTGATTCAGCTCTCAAACATTTAAATGTAAATCATTTCCATGTAGGACTGATATTAACATCTGCACTATAATATACTCTAGAATTTATTTCCCCAAGCTCTTAAACAATGTAATGAACATAGGGTAATGAGGCTTCAACGTAATTCACAGTTTATTCTTATGATTCAATGGATTGACATTCTAGTGCTTTGTTTATTCACAAGTCTCCATTATCATTTTTAAATGTTAGGAACATTAAGTGAAAGGCAAGTAAAGGAAAATATGGAGAGAAAAAACCACCCTACTTAGTCTCGCTTATCCTACACAAACATGAGTGTGAATACCATGACTACATTGAGCAAGAAAGAAGATGCATCAAGACTATATGTTCTTTTATTAAGGTCAATTATTCATTTATCAATGATGCAATGAGATGATAGTTCAAGCCAACACATAAGCAATCAACAAGCCCTCAAAATCAAATCCCCTTCATGGCAAAATATAGAGCAATAAAACTTACAATTAAATAGGATCAACAATATATAAAATAACATTTAACCCATTAACAGGACAACTTGTCAAATTTCTTACAAAATGAGGAATGAACAGAAGAATGAAATCGAAATAAAAGCATAATCATGTACAAGAAGATGATTAGATTTGAGAGGGAAATTCACATAAAATCAAGCTTTAAACTGCCTACGCCACATGCTTGTGGCATTAGTAATCATTAAAAGAATAAAACCAAAATGAATGATAGTATGATCAAACGTTAAATTCAAAGGGCCAATTAGTATCGCAAATACTCCAAGAGCCTCAATGAAATGCTACCAAGGTTTGATAGACAGGGAGCAATGATGCATTACAAAGGTCATCCTATGCTACTCAAACTTGACATTAGGATGCCTTAATATCATGATCACATTATAAGACCAGCCTTCAATTGCCTTTCCTAACCATACTATGTATCGGTGTCTACTTTTTTTGACTCAATTTTAGCAACTCTTCGATCTGCTTTGAGAAAACTTGTGCCTTCATGAACGCAACTTCAAACCAAGGTACTTGATAAAACATGAAGACATCGTAGAAAAATAAGAGTTAAATATTGATCAAACATTAACATGATCACTGGGTAAAAGAGTTTCAAAGGACTATTTACAATGAGCATGTCAAAGGATAGGAGCATTGAAGAACATAAAAAATGTACAAAAACAAAGAGATCTTAAGAAAAAATAAGAAATCCAAACCCTTGACTCCCTAGGTAGTCAAAGAATATAAAATGGGATCACGGTAGTAGTAGATTAGGCATTAGAGATAAAAAAAAAATTGGTAGGGGGGGCTTTCCTTTTGCTTATAAAAGCAAAATATAAGGGGGGATGTTGTGGCCACAACAATAAGTGATACACTGGAAGAACCAATTATCTTTGTCAATATAATCTAGGGCCTTTGATTCAAATATGAATGTTAAGGATAAGTTCACAAACTGAAGGAAACTCCCACCAGTCACGTGTACCACAATGATGCCAAATTTCTTGAAGGATATAAATCCAAATCTCAAGTACTTGTAATCTAACATACCATTTTCAAAGAGCAAATTAATGAGGTTAATTACTTTAATTGGCCATATACTTTTGATTGGTTATGGTTCAACCATGGATTTTTACTTTTATAACAAGAAAACATCTACATAAGTGTGTTCCTCGTCTCTCTTCTCTCGGCATTGTTTCGCTACCAGCAAACATCCATAGCCAAGACGAAGTTGCCTCAGTGCCATACAAACATGGCCTCATTACCAAAGAGCATCCATAGCCCTGACGAGTTTACATTTACTTCCCACACAATTAATAGTGCTTTCAACTTCTTTTTTATTTCAGATTATTCTCACCCTTTTAGATTTGTATATAAGTATTGTGTATGCAAATAGGGTGTGAAGGAAGTGGGGTTATACAAGAGTTACTTTGAATTTCTAAGTAGATGCTATGCATTTTAGTTCAACCCAAAGGTCTCCCCAAAAACCATCATAGCAGTAGTCAACTTATTAATGTGAGATGCATGAAGCTCAAAAAAAAAGATAGATAGACGCTTTCCTCTACTCATGGATTATCATTGCATCATTTAATAGGCACATGTGTTCCACCACAACTATCAGTCAATGTCCAACAACTTAGAACTTCATAAGGGTATTTCAAATAGAGAAGCCCATGTTTTCCATGAGCTGTAAAAAAAAGGTCTTAAGTATGTGGCCAAAGTTGGACCTACCCTCGCACTCAAACTCAAGGATTAAGCATCATGCCTAAAGAAAGTGCCAAATCAGTTCAGGGGATACCATCAATCAAGATCAAAGATGAAAGTAATATCTTTAGGAAGAAAAGTGTTAAGATGAGATACCAAAACTAAAACCAAATCACAAAAAAGACAATAAAACTAAACTAAAAGAAATCCAAAAATGAAAAAATGTCAGTCATCCAATTCACAGTAAAAATAAAATCAGACTGAAAAATAAAACTAGAAACCTAGCATCATGGAATAAATCATGGAAGCGGAAGAGGATGATATATACAAAATAATTTCCAGTGAAAACTTGGGAAACAAACCAAGGGAAATAATTGGGCAGGATAGGTCATCCATACAAACTAAATTCCAAAATATCACAAGACAAACTCTAAAACCTGGAAGCTAAAATTAGCAAGGTCATGAGAATCAATGATCAAGCCAATTAATCAGAACATAAAACTTCAAACTAGTTGACCCGCATAATATTTTTTTTCCAACAGGTGCAACAATTAACTTTTCCGGGTACCATACAATGTAAGTTGATGGAAATGTTATGCAGATGTGATTTTCAATTTATTCATGTGCAACATTCCACAAATACTTGTACCCTCTAAACTTACTGCAATGAATAAGATACTTGGACATCGGTCTTTTAATATCAGAAAATATACTTCTTCTTTCACCAAAATATTAATTGCTTCTTGTTATATGAAGATGATCATTGATTTTACTCACTCATATGTACTTGATAATGTCATATGGTGAGGCAAGAAAATAAAATTATTTCCATGCAGACAATCAAAAGTAATCATGATGGGATGAAAGTGACTCCAAACACCAATTCTTTCAAAGACTGTGTTTAAGATTATATCAGAGATCATAATGGGAAGACACAAATAAAATTGGATTTCTAATCAACTATTGAGTTGGTGAAACTATGATTGATTAATTCCCAAAGATTGACAAGATAAAATAAAAAAAATCAAACTAATCTGAGCAGACAAAATTAGATCAGCACTTCCCTAAGTTGCCCTCATATTTCAAGTCTATAAGGAAAAAAAATCCTCAATTGTTGGTTGCACAATCCATTTTTTCAACCATATTTCCTCCTACGGGAGTCTTAGTGTCGTCGTTTGATATAAGATTTGAATTTTTGGGCGCATCCTCTTGTCCCTGAAATTGTACATCATTAGAACCTATCGAATTAAATAAGTAGAACCATATAAATTTAATTCCAACTTGTCAATCAACCCATCTTCTATTGATACATGTCAACACCAATCCCTTGTCATGCTCAAAAGATAATATATTCAATAAATATTTGATTCAAAAACTCCACCAGCACCACTCACCAATGTATATATTGCCTCTTAACATTAATAATAATAATTTCAAATATTCTTATTATTATCTTCATCCTCCTAAATGGAAAGAGGAAATTACTATGGATATGGAAGAAGTTAGGACAATCTTGATAAAGTAAAAATAATCTCAGATAATAGTCTAGATTGAATGATTCTCCCATCATAAGAGAATGAAATATAAGATTAGAAACCATAATTGAATGAGATGATTAGAACATGATTTCTAATAAGTGAATAGTGTTCTAAGCAGACAAGTTAAAAGTTTCATTTCCCTAAGCTTACATATCACATAGCATACCAAAAAAATGTTTCGATTGATGAGTGTGGACCCTACCTCTCCACCAGATAGGCTTTCCATACAAACTAAGTACATAATCCATAAATCAAAACCAACAAGATCATAAGTAAGAGAGATCAAGTAAACTACTATAAAAATATATCCTTATTACAATTGACCCATACAGAGTTTTCCTTCCAAGTTATGAATAAATTAAATTATTTCTAGTGTTATTTGTTTGAATTCATGAAATGCTTAAAAATATAAAATCCAATAAATTCATGAGTTACGTTACACAATAATTCACACTGATTAAACTCACTACCATGGCTAAGGTCTTGGTAAAGTGAGATTTTGAAAGCTCGAGACCTACAATCTTAGGAATTGCAGTGATACCACCAACCAAGGTATCCACTGCCTCTTTGTTACTAAAGATTATAATTAATTTTAGGTATTGAAGTAATTTTAACATTCTTATGCAATGAAGTAATGGAACAATAGTATGCCACGATAACAAGCAGATCAATCAAAAATTTAACCCAAGTGACTCAAAATCAACAATTTCAATGAATGGAAAGATGCTTCCACACAAAGTTGTAGTAAAGACCAGGTTTGGAATCATCATTGATTAGTAGGACTAGGATCAGATCTTTAGTCGACTAATGAATTTGTGAACAATATGATTGATTCCAAAAAAAAATCTCAAAGAGATCCCAACAAAAATGTTTATAGAGTAACGCTTTCCTAAGTTTTCCAAACATGTTTCCAGTCTGTAGGGAAGAATGTCTTTTGCTACTAGTTATAACAACCTACTTGTATACAAGAAGAAACTCGAATTAAGCAAGTTGTCAGCTTGATAGGAAAATTCATTCTTAAATGACTGACTCAATTGAAAATAAAATTATTTACGACTGGAAATAAAGAAACTAAAACCAAAATTGATCAAAGCAAACATCTAGAAAGAAAACTCAGCTAAGTTCCACTATGGTAAGTCTATGCTAAAACATGATGGCTGAAAGCAATTAAAGAAACTAAAAGGCAATATAGCCATCATAAAAACTCCAAATCTGTAATCAAATGATCATTTAAAGGCATTAAAAGAGATTGGGGTGGTCTTAATCTAAGATGGAAAGAATTTTAATTGTCAAATTTTCATTAAATATATACACGACAGAAAAATCAAAACTCAAATGATATCCAGCTAAGAAAGATCTTTCCAACAAGAATTCAATTAATGTAAAGATATCAAATTGGAAATCCTTAAGCGTTCATTTTCATAACAAAAAGGAACTGCAATGTTTTCTTCATTTTTAGATTTATTTTCATTATTGGGAATGACCATATGCCCATAAGGAGGCAAGATATGAAAACTTTTAAGGTGTCATTTTTTGGACTATGACCAACAAATAAATCCAAAATATAGTGTGAAAAATGTTGGACAATTGGTTGTCATTGATGTTGTTGGACAGTCGGTTGTCATTGATGTCAACAAGAAGTGATTTTCATTGATGTCAATAGATGTGGTGGGTGTATTTGGAGAAATCTCCAAAGTGGTCCCCTTATGGCATAGCTCTAAGAATGGGCCTCATAGGAAGATTCTTTGAAGAATTTTACAAGAAACCCATAGCTGTGGTCATGAATCCCTAAGTTGTTTGAGGAATAAGGACATGAAGGACAATGTAAATACATGTAACACACATAAATGGATAGTCCTCATCATGCATATTCCAACGATAGGTGGAACGTCACGTAGTTCCTCACGGTTGAGAAGTTATGAGGTCATGAAGTTGGAAGCCCCAAAGATGGGTTAAGAATCCCCTAATTTGTTGCAAGTCATTAATGAAAATATAAAGTGGTTTTAACAAGAAAGTTCAAAAATCCCTAAATTTAAGGAAAGAGGTTACTTATAAAAAATATATATACAGCTCAATAAGTCACTCATAAGTACATTCACACACACATTCTATTGAATATATTCTATGTCAGTAAGTGATCTATTAGTGAGTTTGCAACGGAGAAATCTGAGGCAACGAAGGCAAGAGTTTCAACATTGCAGGTGTGCGTAGGTTTCTCTGAAGAAACCCTAGTTTAGCTAACCCCCGTGGATCAGACTACTAGCATCCTATGAGGAACCCTTGTGGGTTGCTTAGTGACTGTCAGGAAAGGCCCCACGTGACAACTACTCTTTGTCCCACAAGGACAAGACAGAGTTAAGGAAGGATGTTTGTACCAAGTTGTTGATGCCTAGGTTGGTTTGTTTGTCTCTGATATTAAGCACCAGGTCAGTTACAAGTTCTAAGGTATGTTTATATTCATGATTTGTGTGATATATCTTGGTGATATGGTACATGCTTGAGGCATGGTATGGTGATTTGGGAATATGCTAGAGATACATCTTTGTGTTGTTGGTACATGGTTGAGATACACACTTGGTATATGGTGGTACATGTATGAGGTGCATTTCTTGGTGATATTTATGCATGTTTGAGGCACATCTTAATGAGGTTATGACACATGTTTGAGGTACATGCATTTGGAATTTTTGGTACATGCATGAGGCATGTCTTGGTGATCTCGGTACATGTTGAGGTACACCTTAGTGATGTTATGATACATTGATTAGAGGCATATCTTGGCTATTTTGGTATCTTGGCTATCTTGATGACACTTCATTGATGATATCTTATGGTACATGGTGTATGACATGATTGAGACATATCATGAGTGATATGGTATATGGTTGATGCATGAGATGGTATAGGTTTGATACATGGTTTATGTATTTGATATGGTACATGGTTGATGTACTTGGTATGGTACATGGTTAATGCATGGTATGGTATAGATTGAGGTACATGGTATGGTACATGTTGATGTACATGGTTGATGATTGATGTACATGGTTGATTTACATGGTTTGGTGATGGTTTTTGTATCCATGTGAGTGGATCAATTGGTCAATGATGGTATATCAGTGACAGAGTGACAGTGATTGGTTGTTGTGACAGTGATAGTGATAGATTGGTTGATGTGACAGTGACAATGACAAGTTGGTTGATGTGACAGTGGCAGTGACAAGTTGGTTGGTGTGACAGTGACAGTGATAGGTTGGTTGATTGGTGACATTGGAAATGACAGTATTAGTGATTGTGACAGTGAGTCCACACTTATATTTCAGGGCTGCAGGATGGGGTAAGGAAAGGGGGTTGTAGCCTCCTTCTGGTTGGTTCCAGAGAACTCGGGGAGTTGTTGCTTCCTTCAGGTTGGTGCCTATAAATCAGGGGGTCATAGACTCCTTTTGGTTGGTGCCAGAGAACTCAGGGAGTTGGTGCTTCCTTAAGGTTTGTGCCTATAAATTAGGGGGTTGGTGCCTCCTTCCAGTTGGTACTAGAGAACTTGGAAGTTAGTGCTTCCTATGAATGTATTCTTGATATATATAAGAAACCAGTATGTGGTTTTCTCCCATTTGGGTTTCCACATAAATTCTGGTGTATTGTGTATCTGATGTGATATTGTTGATTTGTACTTCTTATGGTTATATTCTCATGATATATTGGATGCAATAATAAATGATATAGTGTTGATAAAGTTGAAGTTTTAATATTGTGATTGAAAGTGGTACAAAGTGTTCATTATGATTCACCCTCCCCCCCTCTTAGTATTCCAGTAATTGATATCAGAGTCGATCCTTCAAGAAAACAGTTTAACCACTAGAATATAGATCATGGATTCCACATATAATGGACCGATAGGATTCATGAAGTGCAGAGTAAATGGAACACCAATATTTGATGGTCAAATTGGTCTGAGCTATGAGATATGGAACAGCAGGGTGAATTTATTTTTACAGGCAAAAGGGTATGATGTTTGGCAATCAGTTGTTACAGGATACAGCGGTTCAAAGAAATCGAAGACTGCGGCCAAGAGGGAATTGAAGAGAAACAACAAAATAGCAATGGACTTTATATTGGAAGTATTACCGGATCCGATAAAAGTTAAAGTCAGAAAATGTTCATCAGCCAAAGAACTTTGAGATAAGCTACATAATTTTTACTCAAAGGAATCTCCTATAGAGCATGTTGATCATGAACATGAAGAAGATGTTGAGTTAGTATGGGAAGAAGGAATCTCATCAGGTTAGACAAATTTAGAAGAAGAAGACTATGAAAGATACCTAACTAGTGATTTAGACAAGTTGGTCGAAGAAAGAGAGAAAAAAAAGTCACTCGACCAACTTGTCTCAAATCCTGGCTTTGAATAAGTCCAACAAATGATTACAAATCTAAAAGTCCAAGTAGAAGAAGCCAGAAGGATTGATGAAGCATGCAAAATCCAGTTGGAAGAAAAGCAATTTTTTGGAGCAGAAATAGTAGCACAAAGAAAAGAAGCAAAGAAGAGAAAAAATATTTTGACTTGCCATCTCAAGGAAAAATCTGAGAACTTAAATAAACTTGAAGCAAAATTCAGTCAACAAGAAAGAAGACTTGAGGAAGAAATTGTCTCTTTGAAGACCCGGCTTGAAGAAGAAAAGAGAAAGGAAGAAGTCATGAACTTCAAGATGATGAAGAAAGAAGAGGAGTGTGAGAAGCTCGAAGAAGAAGTTGTCACATTAAGACTTAAAATTGCCATGCTCATCAAGAACATTGAAGAGAGAGAACGCTCCACATCATCAGTAAAGAAAGTTGAACAGAAATGTTACAGGTTACTAGAAAGAAAGAATGAAGACAAGACTAAGAGTTATGCAGAAGTTATAAAAGGCCCTACTAAGAAGGAAGAATGCGATCCCTCAAAGAAGAACATTCCAGAAATGAAGAAAACTCAAGAAGAATATTATAGAAGAGACGAATATTAAAGAAGACCCTCCACTTTCAGGTATCAAAGAATCTTTAATAGTTTTGAAGGAAACAATAGAAGAGAAGATTGTGATCAACCAAGGCATGAGTTCAGAAGGACTACATCACAGAGAAGATCATTCACTCCGAGGTATGAAAGTTTATTTTATGGTCATTGTTTTATTTGTACTAACTTTGGACATAAAGCTCCAGATTGCAGAGCTTATGAAATAAATGGTCAAACAAGAAATGCATATGTGATTCCATATAATATTGAATGTTACAAATACCATAACTATGGACATATAGCTCGTGATTGTAGAAGCATTATGAATACTTCTATGAAAGAGAACATCAATATCGTATATAAGAAGGTTTGGAAAAGAAAACAAGAACGGATGAATGAAGTACACCCAAAAGTCATACTCTCATGATTAGCAATAGTACGAGATCAAAACAAATCTACTGGAAAAAAGGAAGATGTCAGATACAGGAAGGTTTGGAGAAGAAATGAAAAACAAGAAGAATAGGTCCCATAGATCGTACTCACAGGATTTGCAGTAGTGCAAGATCATGATGAATCCACAAGAAAAGAGGAACAGGTTAGAATTTAGAAAGAGGATGATGATGAATCCACAGACGAAGAGGAAGATTACTCTGCATCAAAGTGGGTATTTTTCTGAGCCATTTGGCTTGGAGACTCTCAGTAAATATGAATATTGAACATAGGGAATCTAAGCAACAACTCTACAAATCATAGAACTATCTTTTGAGCAGTTTGAAGTGTTTACAAATTTTGAAAAGGCAATCTTCATAATGGTAAAGTCGCAGATGGGTCAACAGTGTATGCAGTTTAGTAGTAGATTCATGGATAACTTTATGATATATGGACAGAGATGGATTCATGAAAGATTTGCAAAGTATAAAATAGTAGATGAAAGCATATTAACAATTGGAATCAATGGAATCCATGGACAAGTGGAATCAAGAAGGCAAGCAGTGAAAGGCACAGCATAAAACTACATCGTTAGAAGAAAATATGGTCATTAATGTGAACTTGACAAGCCATGAAGATTTGAATTCAAGTAACTTTGAATAATTTTTTATATATGTCAGTGAATTACAAGAGGAAGCACCAATGGACAGAGAACATTAGAAGAGAGGAAAGAAAGCATATACAAAAAATCTTGCATTAATCTACACGACATCTTGCAGAAAAGTCAAGGAAGAGAAATTGTCAGAGAAAGAGATCAAAAGCAGAAAGATAGGGGGAGTGCATGAAGTCAGAGAAAGATTGTTCAGAGAAGGTATATCGACATAGGGAGTTACCCTTTTACCCATGATTTCAAAGGGGTAGAAAGAGAAATATCATAAGAGAAATATTAGAAGCGTGAAGACAGGGGGAGCAGCCCCAAGGAGAGATACCTTTTCCATTTATGTCAAAGGGGGAGAGAAACATCAGAGGAGCATTAGTCACGAGTGGAGTATGAGTTTTGCCATCAATGCCAAAGGGGGAGATTTTTGGACAGTTGGTTGTCATTGATGTTGTTGGACAGTTGGTTGTTATTGATGTCAACAAGAAATGGTTGTCATTGATGTCAACATATCTGATGGATGTATTTGGAGAAGTCTCCAAAGTGGTCCCCTTATGACGTAGCTCTAAGCATGGCCCTCATGGGAAGATGCTTTGAAGAAGTCTACAATAAACCCATAGGTGTGGTCATGAAGCCCTAAGTTGTTCGAGGAATAAGGACATGAAGGATAGTGTAAATGTAGGTAACACACTTGTGGATGGATAGTCCTCGTCATGTCGTTTCCAATGGTAGATGGAAGGTCATGTAGTTCCTCATGGTTGAGAAGTTATGAGGTCATGAAGTCAAAATCCCCAAAGATGGGTTAAGAAGCCCCTAATTGGTTGCAATTCATTAATGAAAGGGTAAAGTGCTTGTAACAAGAAAGTTCAAAAATCCCTAAAGTTAAGGGAAAAAGTTACTTAGAAAAGGTATATATACACCTCAAGAAGTCACTCATAAGTACATTCACACACACATTCTATTGAATATCTTATATATGAGTAAGTGATCTATTAGTGTGTTTGTGATGGAGAAATATGAGGTTGTGAAGGATAGCGAAGGAGAGAGTTTTGGGATTGTAGGTGTGTCGAGGTTTCTCTGAAGAAACCCTAGTTTGGATAACCCCCACAGGTCATACTACTAGTGTCCCATGAGGCACCCCCATTGGTTTCTTAGTGCAAGTCATGCGAGGCCTCGCATGACAATTGGTCTTTGTCTCACAAGGACAAGACAAAGCTAAGGAAGGATGCTTGTACCAGGTTGTTGATGCCCAAGTTGGTTTGTTTGTCTATGACCTTAAGTACCAGGTTAGTTACAGGTTCTGAGGTATGTTTATATTCATGATTTGTGTGATATATCTTGGTGATGTGGTACATGCTTGAGGCATGGTATGGTGATTTTGGCATATGCTAGAGATACATCTTTGTGTTGTTGGTACATGGTTGAGATACACACTTGGTATATGGTGGTACATGTATGAGGTGCATTTATTGGTGATATTGATGCATGTTTGAGGCACATATTAATGAGGTTATGGCACATGTTTGAGGTACATGCATTGGATATTGTGGTACATGCATGAGGCATGTCTTGGTGATATTGGTACATGTTGAGGTACACCTTAGTGATGTTATGATACGTTGATTAGAGGCATATCTTGGCTATATTGGTATCTTGGTATCTTGGCTATCTTGATGACACTTCATTGATAATATCTTATGGTACATGGTGTATGGCATGATTGAGACATATCATGAGTGATATGGTATATGGTCGATGCATGAGATGGTACGGGTTTGATACATGGTTGATGTGTGTGATATGGTACATTATTGATGTACTTGGTATGGTACATGGTTGATTCATGGTATGGTATAGGTTGATGTACATGGTATGGTACAGGTTGATGTACATGGTGTTGGTTGTGGAGCCTGATTATCTTCCTGATTCAGAGGTCCTTGCTTTCAGCCGTGTTTATACCCCATGAAGTATTTACACCCCAGAAGTATGTACACTCTTCCACGCGGGGGAGTGTAGAGGGGGGGTACCCCTCTGCCCCAAAGCAAAAATTGCCTTGTAAAAGTATATTGTAATTTCATTGTAAATCTGGACCTTTCATTATAAGGTTGCAGATCTAACGGTAGAGATTATGTTAGGGTTTTTTGCCCTAGAAGGCAACCCTCTTTTATGAGGAAAATGTATTACGGCTATGGATGATGTTGAATATTGTATTCTGAGAGAGGAGACTGTGAGAGAAAGAAGAGGAAGTTACAGGGGGTTTTGCTATAGGTTGTATCCCTTCATTTCCTGGATAATAATAAAGGAAGGACCTGGCAATTTCTCTGGTGGACGTAGCCCACATTGGGTGAACCACGTAAATCTGTGTCTCTCTTGTATTGTGTATCTTCTGTGTTTTGTTTCTGCATTTGTTTTATTTTATTGCTCCGCAGTCCTATTTTTCTAACAACTTGTATCAGAGCGTAAGGTAACTCGCAGGAAAAGAGGGTTCCCGGTTCGAGTGGGAGCAATGTCGGAAGATGGAAAGTTTAGGGTCGAGAAATTTAACGGCCAAAACTACCAGTTATGGAAGATGTAGATGGAAGACTATTTATATTAGAAGGATCTATTCCTACCATTGAGTGGAGTAGCAAAGA
>ML784826.1:877187-929706 GCA_009831015.1 Picea engelmannii
TTGAGATCAGTCTCCAAGTGGGAGATTGTTGGTTGTGGAGCCTGATTATCTTCCTGATTCAGAGGTCCTTGCTTTCAGCCGTGTTTATACCCCATGAAGTATTTACACCCCAGAAGTATGTACACTCTTCCACGCGGGGGAGTCCAGAGGGGGGGTACCCCCTCTGCGGGGTCCGGGGGGTCCATCCCCCCGGCTAGGGGGTTTGGGGGAAAGCGGGCCCCCAGCGGAGGTTCGAGGGAAGCGTCCCCCGATGGGAGTTCGGGGGCGAAGCCCCCGAAGCAAAAATTGCCTTGTAAAAGTATATTGTAATTTCATTGTAAATCTGGACCTTTCATTATAAGGTTGCAGATCTAACGGTAGAGATTATGTTAGGTTTTTTTGCCCTAGAAGGCAACCCTCTTTTATGAGGGAAATGTATTACGGCTATGGATGATAGTGAATATTTTATTCTGAGAGAGGAGACTGTGAGAGAAGGAAGAGGAAGTTACAGAGGGTTTTGCTGTAGGTTGTATGCCTTCATTTGTTGGATAATAATAAAGGAAGGACCTAGCAATTTCTCTGGTGGACGTAGCCCACATTGGGTGAACCACGTAAATCTGTGTCTCTCTTGTATTGTGTATCTCCTGTGTTTTGTTTCTGCATTTGTTTTATTTTATTGCTCCGCGGTCCTCTTTTTCTAACACATGGTTTGGTGATGGTTTTTGTATCCATCTAAGTGGATCAATTGGTTGATGATGGTATATCAATGATAGAGTGACAGTGATTGGTTCATGTGACAATGACAGTGATTGGCTGATGTGATAGTGACAGTGATAGATTGGTTGATCTGACAATGATAGTGACAGGTTGGTTGATGTGACAGTGACAGTGACAGGTTGGTTGATTGGTAACATTGGCAGTGATGGTATCAGTGATAGTGACAGTGAGTCTACACTTATATTTCAGGTTGATAGGACGGGGCAAGGAAAGGGGGTTGTAACCTCCTTCCAGTTGGTGTCGGAGAACTCAGAGAGTCAGTGCTTCCTTCAGGTTAGTGCCTGTAAATCAAGGGGTCGTAGCCTCCTTCTGATTGGTGTCGGAGAACTCAGAGAGTTGGTGTTTCCTTCAGGTTGGTTCCTATAAATCAAGGGGTTGGTGTCTCCCCCCATTTTGTGCTGGAGAATTTGAAAGTTGGTGCTTCCTATGAATGTATTCTTGAAATATATAAGAAAGCGTCTCATGGTTTTCTCCCATTTGGGTTTCCACGTAAATTCTAGTGTACTGTGTATCTAATGTGATATTGTTGATTTATACTACTTATGGTTATATGCTCATGATATATTGGATGCAATAATAAATGATATATTGCTGATAAAGTTGAAGTTTGAATATTGTGATTGAAAGTGGTAAAAAGTGCTCATTTTGATTCACCCCCCTCCCCCCCTCTCTTAGTATTCCAACGAAAATTTTGAGAATATAAATTATTCAATGCTTCCTTTTTGTCCGCAATGATTTTGCACAAAAGCTTACAAGAAAAAATATCAACATGCAAGCCCTTCATTTCTTTCTATCTCATCCAAGAATTTTTTTTCCTATTCAACGAACAAGTTACTTTTATTAAAATGATAAAAGGCAAAAAGAAAACTAACTAGAGACTAGAAACAAAGATTAGATTACACGAACAAATTAAAAATAAAATAATCTACAACTGTAATTTATAAGAATAAAGATCGATCATGGGGCTTTATTCACTAGGTACATCTTGGAAAAGAGCAATACTTAGTCTTACCTATAAGAATAAATATTTTTTTCTTTTTCTTTACACTTGAATTTATTGAAAACCAGAATCAAACCTACTATAAATAGTTATACAAAGAAAAGAACTTAAATTATTTTATCCTACTCCTATCCTACACTGAATAAAAATGAACTATGTAAAATCATAATGCCAATGTAGCCATCCATGTAACTCCAAACCTGCAATCGCATGTCAGCAAAAATCAATAGTATAAATTGGAGTAGTAAGAGACCAAAAATAGGAAGAATTAAATCAAGTAAACCTCTACCCATCATGTGAAACATGACAATGGTATAAGTCATGGGACACATGGACAAGTAACATCCCTCCAACCAAGCTTCAATTCTATCATAAAATTTATAGTAGTCAACATTGAAGTGTTGGTGGGAATTCAAAAATGAGTGTCATACCTTATTAAAACCATATGAAATAATCATGACTTGTACATTGGGGAGAGTCTTAGTGATGATATTATCCTTAATTCCATAGGAGAAAACAAAATAATGAGAACCTGACATAACCATCAGTCCAAACCAAAGTGCCTCGTTGCCTTGACAAGCCTCCCCTAGCTCATATTTCAAATAACCAACAACTTGAGATGAATTAATGGGATCAAATAATGTGCATGGACTATCCTCCACCACTCTATAAGGCATGTTAGTAATACAATGGTGGCAGCCACTAATATCACATGTATTAGCCTCGATCTCAACCAATTGGTTACTTGAACAAAAAGGCTCTCTATTAATCATAATTGTAGTTGAATCAAAAGAAGACACAATCTGATCTATGTTTGCTACAACAATTCCTTCATCCCATGTAAAAGGTTGATAAGGAAAAAAACTAATACGTTCATGGGAAGAGGCCTCATCCTCTCTATCTTATACATGTAAATTACCACCATCAAGTACCACATAAGGTTTTTTCCCTACATAAATTATTTGAATTGGGTCATGGGTGACTTCATGCATGATCAGACCATCAAAAAGATCAAGATACAAAAAATAATAAGTAGAAAAAGTAAGAGAATGAAATGCCTCTTTAAAAGATATCACTTCTTCCTTAAGCACATTCATGATTGGTTTTAATTGTGAATCGGTAAGCTCCACACTAGGAATTATTTCACAATCAAAACCTTCTTCCTTAACATTATTCTCCTCTTCTAAGAAAGATGTAGAGTGTTGAACTGCCATGTCCTATGTGTTTCCTCTTTATTTGACTGACCAACATTCTTATTTTTCTCTATTGGGAAGTCTAAACATAAAATATTATCCGAAACACATTCATATTCATTGTTAGTAGATAAAGATGAGGTAAAATCACAAGAATTTTCAAAGTATGAGGGTTCAATAACTGTCTCAGGGAGATAATCAGTAAAATGACCTATGATGATGACCCCGAGAAGGTCTTCTTGAATTTCCTCAGTTAGACTAAGAGAATATTGTTCTAGAACACAATCATGAACAAAAAGGTTAGACTCAATCTGCTTCATTCCTTAGGTGGCTGTCAGTTTTTCAGGCACACGACAGCTTTCTTCAATTTCGTACAAGGTTTCCTTCTTCATTTCCTTTGATGATAAAGATATAATAGAATAATGAGAGCCCAACATAACCATGAGATGAGTATGAAGTGTCTCATTATCCGAAGGAAGTTCCTCTTGTTGTGGTTCTTTAACCTCATAAATGATTGGACTTGAATTCTTTGCACAAGAGGTATCTTCATCAAGAGGAAATGTAAGTGAAATAGGATGATCAGAGGTCATGTGCACTTCTTATGAAAGACATGTTTTCCTTGATTCATATTCAAAAAAGTGAACAAAGATCCCAGCGTATGATGTTCAATCGCAATGTTTGTGTCTTTGGGATTTTCATGTGAATCTAAATCAACATGTAAGCTAGTATCAACACATGATTCAGATTCATCAATTGTTGGGTAAATCCCATTTGTCAAAAAGAGAAAGTAGACATGGAAATAATTCACTGACAGAGGGCATATCATCCATATGAAATCTATAGCAATGATGCATAAACCTTAAAGAAAAGTCTTCCAAAGATTCATCATTTTATTTCCTAAGCTCTAGCATTTCTTTACACAATTCATCATAATCATAATTCTCAAAAGCATGCAAAAATTCACACAAAAAATGTCCCCATGTGTGAATAGAGGCGGTTGGAAAAGTCACACCAGCTTTAACTTGGCCTTCAAAAGTAAGAGCGAACAACCTGCATATAAGACCTTCATGAGTAATTTTATGAGAAAAAAAACTCAAAATGAACTAAAGAATATGTTCAGATGTAGATGTCTCATCCTCATCATCAAATTTAACTTTTGAAAAGAGATTAACTATATTTGATCCAGATTATTTTTTAGAACGAAATGAAAGCAGAGATATTACAATGAAATACACATAAATATTGTCAGAAATGAAGAAATATAGTAAGACATGATTTCTATTAATGAAAGAAATGTACAGAGACTGTAAAAATACATAGTGAATGAACTCACTAGAATGGTGGCAACTTATCTCTGAGAAGAGATGTGACAGCTACGCTCATTCGCAATAAGAAGATTGTTACAATGAAGCTCCAGAGGCCTTTTTAACATAAGGAAAATCCAAAACCCTAACCCTGGAAGATTAAAAGGAAAAAGGTTTGTGGGCCCCGATGGGGGTAGTTGATATGTCAACTTCCCGGCAGCGTAACTTTTGCATACGATCATTTTTTGGGGCACTCAATACATCGTTGGAAATCTCTAGCCGAGAAGAACACATTCTGACTAGACCATGCCAAATCTCGAGCAATTTCCTAGGCCAAGAATCCCCAAAAAATGTCATTTAGGGCCTCAAAACAACCACAAAACTTTGGGACCCGAAAAGTTGTCGAGGTGAAAAACTCTATTTTGAGCTAGTGGAATAGGTGGGTGGCCACCGATATCCTTTTGGATCAATCCTCCCCCCTTAGGAAGCAATGGTCCCCATTGCGTCAAGTTCCTAGGAAAGCTTTTATTGAACATTAGTGAGTTGCTTTCCTTGATGGAGAAGTTGTGTTGCTTAGCTTGTTGAAGGTTGTCACGAACCTGTTGCTGGAGAAGTTGATTTTTTTCAACCAACCTATTGTTTCTTGGCTTGACTGGGCAATGTGTAGGCACCCTCGTAGGTGAAGAAACAATATCTTCTTTCTCTTCTGCAATCTGCTTATGTTGGATAGAAAAGTCTTGGGCCAAGGCTACAATGGTTGCAGTGTTCTTCTATTAAGCTTTTGAACATATTGTGAAGAGGCTGAATTTTTCAGTATGAGAGATTACCTTGTGGCACTATTTTGGTGGGACAGTAGTCAGAACTACCTCTAGTATCCTGTAGATTTGACCCCCCAGAGTAACAATGACACTACAGGGTCGAGACTCATAAACATCATGATGTTTCCACATATATGGTTGGCCCAAAAGAACATCACAGACATCAAGAGGGGAAACATCACACAATACCTCATCCTTGAAGGGATTGATGTCGTAGGACAAGCGGCACTGCTGGCTGACATAGAGATATCATCCCTGGCGAAGCCACCTGATGTTATATGATTGCGGGTGTGGTGTTGTCGACAATCCTAACTATTTGACGACCTCTGTTGAGATGACTTTCTTTTGGCTTCTGCTACAAATAATGAAATGCAACCGGGTACCCTTCACCCACATCCGTGAATGGAAGAGGCTCTCCCCCTCTTTAGGATCTGTCGGTTCTTCTAGTTGGATCATTGTGGTTGTGATAGTGGCAGCGGGGTCTACTTCGATGATATGTATCCTTCCATTATTTTCTAAATCATATCTCGAATCAAGATTCAGCTCTTTTTCTTTGATCTCAGATACCAATGATTGTTTTGAGTGACATTCATCGATGTTGTGCCAAGGGATTTTGTGGAAGTCGCACCACTTCCCAGTGTCCTTCTTCGTCTTCTCATTACTCTTCTTTTTTTGTGGCTTGGACTGGTTGTCTTGAGGTTGGTTGTTCTATGAGTTAGGGTCGTCTTTACCATACTTCGACTATTGTGGATTTGCAGACCTGAACTCTTGTTTGTTCTAGTCCTTAAATTTATGCTCGATCTTGACAACATATCGATAAGCGACTCCCAGTGATGAGATGTCCAGAAACTTCATTTCGGTTTGGATGTACCGGTGCAGAGCCCCGTGGTATTTTAGAACCAAATGTCACTCAGAATCATTGATACTCAGCTTGGTGCGCAAGGTATGGAAGGTGTTGGTGAACTTCGACACTACTCGACCCCTCTCTTGATGCAACATGGTCCATCTCATGTACTAGTCTTCATAGTTTCCAACATGGTAATATTGTTCCTTGACGACATCTACGAAAGAGTCTGAAGTGGGTTCGGCCTCAAACATTTCAGACTCCTCTATGGAAATTTGCTCACAGTAAGTTTCCAGCCAAGGGGGAGAACCTTAAGGAGCACGAAGGTGATCTTTTCCCTGTTAGAAAAAATATGCACAGAGAAATAACCTTCCAGCAGGTTTAACCATTTTTCTAGAGCATCTGCATCTATCTGACCTTCAAATACGGGAATATCAAAATTGACTTGTACCTTGAAAGGAGTGGTTCCTCCAAATTGGTTGCTTGATGAAGATGTCTATGTTTTTATATGTAGGCGTCAAAGGATTTGGGCAAATTTCTCCATCATTTCGTCCCTTTGTCGCATGAGAGATTGCTCAAGCAACATATTAGTAGAATCTTATGCTTTGTTGTTTCTCTTTTCTCCCACCATGGAGGGTGAAATTTTATCTATAACATTTCTCCGTCACTACCCATGGGATTGTTTCTCTTCTATATTCTTCACCTTCCTCTTCTAGTGTGCAAAAAACTTGAGGTTTCTCTCTCATGTTTTCTTTCTATTCTTCCACCTGGGTCTTGGCATACTTTTCTCCTGGAAACATTATTCAAAAACAATTAGGCCCAATATTAGTATTAACTCCAAATATTCAAATTAAACTACAAACAACCAATTTTCAAGAGCAAAGTTAAAGAAATAGATGCATAGGCATAAAAACTTTAAAACAAGTATGTATCTCCTATCCTAAGCATTCATTCCTTCCTAAATGATATGATGATACTGCAAATCAAGGAATTAGAGATGGAAGTGATTCAGTTCTCAAACATTTAAATGTAAACCATTTCCATGTAGGACTGATATTAACAGATGTGTTATAATATACTCTAGAATTCGTTGCTCCAAGCTCTTAAACAATGTTATGAACATAGGGTAATGAGGCTTCAACATAATTCATAGTTTATTCTTATGAGTCAATGGATTCACATACTAGTGCTTTGTTTATTCACAAGTATGCCTTATCATTTTTAAATGTTAGGAGCATTAAGTAGAAGGCAAGCAAAGGAAAATGTGGAGAGAAGAAACCACCCTACGTAGTCACGCCTATCATACACAACCATAAGCGTGAATACCATGAATACATTAGGTAAGAAAGAAGATGCAATGTGACTATATGCTCTTATGTTAAGGTCGACTATTCATTTCTCAATGATGCAGTGAGATGACAGTTCAAGCCAACGCATAAGCTATCAACAAGCCCTCAAAAGAAAATCCCCTTCATGACAAAAGATAGAGAAATAAAACTTGCAATCAAATAGGATCAACAATATGTGAAATGAAATTTAACCCATTAAGAGGACAACTTGTCAAATTTCCTGCAAAATGAGGAATGAACAGAAGAATGAAATTAAAATCAAAGCATAAGCCTATACAAGATGATGATTAGATTGGAGTGCGAAGTTCACATAAGATCAAGATTTAAACTACCTACACCACCAGCTCATGACATTAGTAATCATTAGAAAAATAAAACCAAAAAGAATGATAGAATGATCAAATCTTAAATTCAAAGGGCCAATTAGTATCGTAAATACTCCTAAGAGCCTCAATGGAATACTACCAATGTTTGTTAGACAAAGAGCAATGATCCATTATAGAGGTCGTCTTAGGCTACTCACACTTGAACTTAGGATGCCTTAATATCATGATCACATTGTAAGACCAGCCTTCAATGGCCTTTTCTTGGCCATATCATGTATCGGTATCTTCGTTTTTTGACTCAACTATGACAACTCTTTGATCTGCTTTGAGGAAACTTGTGCCTTCATGAACACCACTTCAAACCAAGGTACAAGATAAAGCATGAAGTCGTCATAGAAAAATAGATGTTAAATATAAATCAAACATTAACATGATCAATGGGTAAAAGAGTTTCAAAGGACTATTTACAAGGAGCATGTAAAAGGATAGAAGGGGCATTGAAGAACAATAAAAATGCACAACAGTAAAGAGATCTTGATAAAAAAAAATAAGAAATCCAAACCCCTAACCCCTAGGTAGTCAAATAATATACAATGGGCCCACAGTAGTAGTAGATTAGGCATTAGAGCTAAAACTTTTGGTAGGGGGGGCTTTCCTTTTGCTTATAAAAGAAAAATAAAAGGGGGAATGTTGTGGCCACAACACCTTCTAACCCTCTTTATATCCTATATATACATCAAGGAGACTCAATTGAAAATCATGTTGTGTGTTTCAATATCTTGTAATAAGAGGTTCCCCCTTAAAGAGGCTTCTTATTCATTCATTCATTCACCTCATTTAGGCATGATATCACTAAATTGGGTGTTTCTTATGCTTATTTGGTTTTCAAGTCCACAACACCTTTCTTTAATAAACTAGTGAAATCTCAAAAATATTGTTTATAATTTGACCTTGCATTTTCTTGTTCATGGAAATGCTTTGTATTTTATCACTGATTTTTAGCAATGTGATTTAGGATTTCAACTTCTACAGATTTCTTCTCTACTTTAAGCTTTCACTAATTTAGCATTGATATATGTTTCATATTTCAAAAAGTTCTCTAAATTACTTTCTCTTTCAATTTCAGACTGAAGTTTACTTGACATTTTTCCTCAATTATTCCTCTAAGAAAGAGGATCCATAACATTGATTTGTATGTATCTTTTGATTCCTCTTTTCAATCTTTCAACTTGTTACTCTTCGATGAAACGATGAAACGATGTTAAGTTGATTTGATTTAGAGGAGAGTTCCAAACACAAGAAACCAACTCTTCAATCNGTTGAATTTGAAAAGGCTAAGTCCTTGATCTTGCAACCTAGAAATTGGTACAATGTAAGGCTTATGATTTTATTTAACATTTACCATGGTCTTAGAAAATTGAATTTTAAACTAGGAATCTATCTAAACGCTCTTTGGTGAATTTCAATCCCAAACTTCTATTTGTCTGCACAAACACACACTCCTATCTTTTTCTTGACTTAATATTATATCAATCAAATTTTAACTTGAAATAAGAGGAGCCACAAGGTGACTAGTCCCCACCTTTTTATGTGCATGTAAGAATTTGCCATTTCGTTATTTTGAATAGAAAGTTATCTAGCAAGGACTAATTGCAAGACATAAGGTTTTTTACTCTTTAATTTATATCTTGAAGGACACTTAATATTTAAAAAGTAAAGCAAATCAATATAGAATGGTAGGGGATAGAAAAAGTTTGCCTAAAATTTTCATGTAAATGGTTTTAGATTTCTTGTTTCAAGTTAGCTTTTGTGGGTTGCTATCAAAAAATACAAAAGTAGTCCTTTCTAATTTTTTAGTGTTACCAATCTCTTTCTAGTAACTAGGATCACAAAACAATGTTGATAGTAATTGGATGCCAAAAATGAAAACCTGGCTTTCTAAAAGAGAGCTAGTGTTATTTAGATTGGGTTAAATGATGACCAATATTGTGTTTTGTGATAATGAGTTTGTTTATTGTAAGACTACCTAACTGCCACTTTAGAATAACTAATAAAATTCTTAGAAAAAAGAAACGAATGGAAATTGATATCAATGTAAATGAAGAATAACAACATGGATTCTAAAAGAACACACATATATAGACACTATTTACTAAATAGTTTTGCACTCTCATTGATCTAGGTTTATAGATGAAAGGTTTTTACGTTCTTGTTTTATTAAAAGAACACATAACAACAGATGCACCCACTCCAAGCTATAGCTTGGGTTCTCTTGGATGCAATGAACAAACATCTAATATATCTTTCATTTAAAGAAAAAATCCATTGAATAGATAGACTCATCCATGAATTGAATTACATGACAAAATGGAATTGAATTATGTGACAAAATGAAGGGTAAGAATTAAATTTCGCTGGCAAATCATTAAGTAACCTTGAAATGAGGCCAAATAAGAGGTAAACACATCTTATTGGTTAATGGATGGAATTGATATATTTCTAAAACTAGTCAGGAAATTGCAAAATGCATAAAACATAGTTTTATGTGATTGGTTGCATTTGCTCAAACTAATGCTAAGATAAAAAGGAGTAAGTTGGCTCTGTGATACCTAGATTTTGACTTTTGGAGTACAATACATTAAATCATGTATTATTCAAATAGTGAAGTTATGTGATGGTAGTCAAGCCATGTGGGCTAAGTTAAATATTGACCATGTGCATAAATAATGTAAATGAATTGTAAATATTGTTAGTGAGGAGCTCAAGGTCAAGGCCTGACTAGTGAATACAGATAACTCCTAGTAACAGGCTAGGATTGTGACATGTTTGTTATGTTTTCATGGCATGCTTGCGTATATAAAAATATGACTAAAAAGGAAATACATAATAATGTAAAAATCCACCAAAAAGGTTGATTAAGAAGCAACAAGGTGGCCATGATACTACAAGAGGAGAAGAGGAAAATGGGTGCATGGGTGATTTGACTTGACACTTGTCATTTGATATGCAACCTTCCTTGCCCATTCTTCCTTAACAAATATTTCCCATCAATCTTTGACTTGTGTTTTCTTTTAGATGTTTCTCCATGCTTCTTGGGAAAGGTGCACTTATGTAAACTCTTGGGGGGGAACCATTATTATTCTTCAGGGATGGATTATTCTTACTCCATCCATTTGAATTGAGACATCCCTATCCCATGAGCATTATTCCTTCCTCCATTTGAATTGGGACTATTCTCCCTCTTCGTGCTCATGAAAGAACTTGGGAAAAACCATGGTTGTTTATGCCTAGAAATGGCAAGAGAATACGGTGAAATTATGGTTGGTAAGATCTTGTAAAGGTTGGGGATGTTACCACATGAACTAGCACTGCTGTGAAAAGTTCCAAGACGAGTGCTAACTTGGGGTAACAAGATGGGAAATGCACCATTGTCACCCCAGTACAATTTCCCCTTCACTTTAGGCCAACTCCTAGAAGCCAAAGGGGGTATCCCTATCTGATTAAGTAAACTTCTTAGTGAATTAATTAACATGAAATCTTATGGTTTACTTCAAAGAATCCACAAGATGTATAAAAATTAGATGCACAAGGATTCGAATAAGTGATTAAATGATTTAAAGATAAACAATTAGAAACAATAACAATAACCACAAGTATATCCACTTGAAAGAGAGGGTTAGGAGCTAGTGGATGTGTGTGCCAAATGTGATATGAAAGATAAACAATGTTAGCAACTTCATATTTGCATTTATATTTGTCACTCAACAAATGAAACTTCATGAGAGGCAAAATCCACTTTCAAGCTACTTTAAAGCACAGAGAGTGAAACCAATTAGCATAAATCGATGGTGCAATGTGTACTTTAATTACTAAATGATTATGTGATAATATGGGACAAGCTTAAGGTTGTCTACTACTTCTAAATCTATTGTATGATAAAATGCCACAGAAATTTCAATATAGAGCATAGAAAAGACCATCCAAGAGAGAGATTATACACTAGAGAGCAAGATGTCTTGGATGTTTCCACTTGGGAAATAGATATATTATGCAACAACAGTCCAACAAGTGTTAGAGACAAGTTCTAAAGATATATAACCATTAAGCAAGAAAAAACTTGTAAGATAGATGGTCAATCCCCCTAGGGTTTCAACGTTGGAAATTGGAATTCACCAAAATAATCTGTAGATAAAAGATGAGGAATGATAAGCCCTTTAGAGATTAATTTCACTGCTAGATATGTAAGATAAACTTGTAAAAGCAATCTAGAAATGAAATATTGACCAGGTGTGAGTAAAATTAAGCACCAAACCTTTATTGGAATACTGAGAGGGGAGGGGTGAATCAGTATGAGCACTTCTATCACTTTTAACCACTTTCAATCATGATGTATAATTAGAGCATATAAACATTAACTTGATCATTTACCATTCGATAGTTTATCATCTATGTTTAGTATATCATCAACAATATAAATTAACAATGCATAATAAAATGATCATAGATACACAGTACACCAAGATTTATGCGGAAATCCAGTGCGGGATAAAACCACAAAATGATTTTCTTATATGTCAGAAGAAATACATTCATAGGAAGAACCAACTTCCCAATTTTCCATCTCCAACTGGAAGGAGGCTCCAACCCCCTAATTCTCAAGCTCTAACATGAAGGAAGCTCCAACTCCCTGTTTACCAGCTACAACTAGAAGGAGGATCCAACCCTCTAGTTTACAGGCTCTGACCTGAAAGAAGCTCCAAGTCCCTGATTCTTCAGCACCAACTGGAAGGAGGCTACAACCTCCTTTCCTTGCCTCGTCCTACCGCCCTGAAATATAAATGTAGACCAACCTGTCATTGTCCCTGTCACTGGACTGATATACCATCAATGTCACTATACAGTTGTCACCACAACCTGTCAAATCAGCCTGTCACTGTCAACCTCATCAACCAAACCAGATATACTCACATAGATCAATCATCAAGAACAACTCTCAACCATATGTACAATATCACAAATATGTGCATCAACCAAAACAACACACAACCATCACCAAGATGTGTTTCTAGATCATATACCAAAATCACCAAGATGTGCTTTTACCAATGAACCAAGATAGGTATGCCACATCATCCATAAACCATGAACCATGGACTCTTCACATCAAACTATGTGCCAAAACATCATTGATATACAACCAACCAAATGTCCAAAATGCACCTCAACCATGTGCCAAACAATGCATCAAAAAATATACCAATGTAGCCTATACATGCACCAACAATGTGCCTCAACAAATCTACCTCAAACATCATGTATAATACATCCAATATGTACCACAAGACATATACCAAAAACTCACCAAGACATGCCTCAAGCATGCTCCACAAGATCACCAAGATGAAACTTCAAACTAAGCATATAAACATACCTTTGATCTTGTAGCTGACATGGTGTATGTGATCACAAACCTAGAGACCTTCCTCAACTTCAACAATAAGAGAATAGCATCTTCATCAACCTTTACCTCAATCTCACGGGACTAATTTTGGATTAGTCACAAAACCTAACTTTCAACAAGCATAACTATGTACCTGTAATGAATAAAGGTCTGAAACTTGTACCCAACCGTCTTCAATATGTCTTCCGAAATTCCTCCAAGTTTCACTCCTTGAATCATTCTTGAAAAGGATTTATAGAGAAAATGGAAGACCTTGTTGAATTCTATCCTATTCTAGAGAGAGAACTTGTACAACATGCCACATGCTCAATATTTGATATCTTATTCTGCAACTTACACACAACAAAATATGGCCTATTATATTTCAATTTCAATTGGTCTCACATCATTTGGATTCTCTATGAAGAATTTATGATTGTTTTACCCGAAATACTTGTTTAAAACTAGTTTCAGGACTAATCAAAATCCCTATATTCCACATAGTGTATCTCCAAAAGTACAACAACCCATAAGTTGAAATTTCTACCATAGGTACCTTTATATGTCTTCTCAACAACTTCTAATTTTCTCTATTGGAATCATTCTAAAAAACAAAGTATAGTGAAAATGGTAAGATGGCCTGTAAATAACATACCTTAGAACACATCATCAAAAGACTTCATCCTCCCTTGGATTTTTGGCCTTCTTTACTTCACATTCCCTTTGAAATTAGCCTCAAATATCCTTGGTTACCTCAGTCACTTATAGATATTCAACATGCTCAATAGGTGCTAATGGGAGTCTCTTGAAGTCTTATTTATACTTGCCAAGTGACTTCCTTTAGGGGCTACCTTGTAATTGTTTTACCCCTTTTCCTTATTCTAGGGCTAACCCACTTTCTTAATGCAACTAACTTTTCCTTAATTACTCAAATCATAAATACTTTGTTGCAACTGCTTTATGCTTAATTAGCTTCTTCTTGCAACCACTTTACCCATAATTAATTTCTTATTCAACCACTTTGACTATTCAACCTTGTTGTTACAACTACTTTACCCATAATTAATTTCTTGTTGCAACCACTTTGACTAGCAAACTTCTTGATGACTTTCTAGGAGCTTCTAGAATAATTAACTTATGGTTGACCTCCTATGGGGCTTCTAGATTGTTCTTGAGGGTCCTCCAACTTCACAATGCCATATCTCCCGAATTGTGAGGAACCACGTGGCATACCACATATCACAGGAAATGAAACAAAGTTTAATATCCATCTATGATAGTCTTACCTTCAATTACATTGTCCTTCATGTCCATATTCCTTAATCAACTTCGGATTCCTTAGCCACACCTTTGGGGCTCCTTGTAGACTTCTTCAAATGCACCCATCATATTTGTTGACATCAACCAATTGTCCAACGATCTCGTCCACATCTCTGGATATTCCAGACTTCTCTAAGGGTTGACATCGATCTCCAAGGGTTGACATCAATGACAACCAATTGTCCAACAACCTTAGTCTTAGGGTTTCTCCATATCTAATTTTTTATTGATGTTATGTATTTTCCAAATTTGATAAAGAATTATTTAATCAACCCACAAAATGCTAGTTAAAACCTTGAAGCAAAATTCTATAGGGTCATTTTTCCTTATTAGGGTTAGAGATAAACAATTAAGCACAAACCCTTGATAAAACAAGTCTAAAAAATGGAATAAACTATTAACTTTGCATTAGACTTGGAAACACATCTAAAGTAAGATTTTTCTTTGATTTTTCACCATTAAATTTCTTTTTAAACAAAAAAAAATAAGATTTTGAATTTTTTAGTTGGGTTGTTATCCTAAATTTGTTGTTATCTGTCCTCAACCATTCCAAATCTCTGCCAAGGTTGAACAACTTTTGATGCTTTTTGTATTCTTCCACAAACTTGACAAACTAATACTTAAACCCTTTGACATGATGTCGTTGTCATTCTTTCTATATTTTCTAATCTTATGAACTTCTTTGCCTTGAGAACAAATCTAGGGGTATCAATAATTGTCAAATTGGAACAATATGCATACTCTGATAGTATCACAATAGAATTTGCAGAAACTGCAACTCGGGTTTTCTTCAAATGCTCCTTTGTTTTGATTCCTCTTAAAAGGGAGCTCCTTCATGAAGCTTCAAGCTAGCCTTTGCAGGCTTAACATTATCTTCAAACATCAAATATTTGACAGTCCAACCTAGCATGTTAATAACTTCTTTATGCCTAATTTCTTCTCAGCAATTAATCTTCTTGGAATTTTGATATCAAACTTAACTCTTAGGTTTCCCTTATTTTCAGGTTCCTTTGTGAGGGGCATTCCCTCATTGGGTACTACTTTCTCATAATTAGGTTTTATCATATCATTGATTGGAACATCCGGGTTTTTTCCATCTAGAGTAGTCAAGTTAATCATGTAACATGTGAGAGCTTCATTAAGAAATGTATTTTGTGTAACAACTAGATCATTCCCATCCCTCTTGTATACATAATGTGGTTTCTCATCGACAACAAAGATAGGGTCTATGAACCACATTAGGCTCCTCATGTCCTTTCTAAGGGAATGTAATCTTTGTCCCCATATGAACCAAACATTCTTTCTGCCCCACCAAAACCTTCAAACATGCTATCCTAAAACTTTGAACCCCTTGTGCCCATTTTGATAATAAATTGCATGCTTTTAGGTATTGTTGAGAACCTTGTAAGTCTTGGAAATCTACTTGAAATACACCTCGACCTTATTTTTTTATTGGGGTTCTTGTCGTCGTCAACAAACATTGCTTTGCCACTAACAACAACAATATTTCTAGAGATTTTTATCTACCCCATAGAATCAGTGTAGAGCTCTTTGAGTATATACTTTTGTAGGTTAAAACAATATTTCAAACCATTACACTGATGGAACTAGTCCAATTGAAGGATAATCATTGATAAAAATGGATATGTTGTCCAAGAATATATTGAGAAGCATAAGCGTTGAAGAAATGCTCTAGAGATTTGATAATGTGTGAGAGAGAGACTATAATAGTTGCAAATGAAATATTTTCCATCACATGGCTCAATCGTGACAAATAGATATAAACATGAGCAGAAACAAAAGCTCACGCTTTGGAAAACCAATGCGCATCCATATTTAAACTGTCCATTTTAGTTAGAATTTGTTCAAAGAAATTTGCACATCCATCTTGAAATGAAAGACTCTCTACTTGACCAGCCTTAATTTGTGGGCATATGGTGTTTGTTCCATAGCATGTTGGAGCTTATTCCAGAGGCCAAGAAGGATAACCTTGAATTTGAGTTTTCCATTTTTAATATACTAAATTCTTCGTTGATGACCATGTTGGTGGGCAACTGAATCCATTTACCTTCAAATTTAATGATGTATATCACAACATATTTATCTTGAATAAATCTGCAACTAGTTGCATAATGTATGTTTACCATAAATCCAACAGTCAAAGCTCCAACAATCCAGTGTATCAACTCTGGTCATTGACAATAATACCTACATACAACAACACTTGGTGTTAGCACAAACTTGTCTATCTCCATGCATAAACGCGCATATTTTCCTTGGAAACTTTGATCTTGGTTGAAATTAGTAGGTCTTTGATGAACAATGGTGAGAGGGGAGACTTGTTAGCTTCAACAATTAGGGACCCCATATCTAGAGAGATCAACTTTAAACTCATTGGTGCCTATGGAATATCTTTTTTCACTATTCTTTGAGCAAGCCCTTTTGAAATTGCATTCTTTCCAATACCTAGTTCTCCAATCAATATAGGGTTATTCTTTGTTCATATTAAAATAATTTGAATGTATCTATGGATTTTATCATCCCTTCCAATAACATCATCAATTTTTTTTTCCTAGCCATCTCAGTCAAATCTTTTCCATATTTGTCCAAAACCTCATACTTTCCATCAGAATCTTGATCAATAACCTTATAATATCCACAAATTGCATGTATAACAGTTATGAGATTCTTCAAAGAAATATCAAAATCCTTAAACAATTGTTGTCGAAACCATTTATCTTGTGTGAATGCAAGAAGTAAATTTTCCACAAACACAAAGTAATATCCATATTCTTTTATAGTCTCTTGATCATTGAATCAATGCTTCTAGGTTTCGCCCAAGCATTGAACCCCCGACTTCACTGAGGACCTTGAGTTGTCTTTGAGTGAACCTCTTGGTAGCTTGAAGAAGAGTTGTGCTGTTGACCCCAACTTAGGAAAATATTCGACGAGGGAGGCCATTCTTTTGTTGTTGCAAAGCCTTCATTAGATTCTATATCTCAATTATTTAATGTTTACTCTCTTTCACCTCTTCTGGAGTTGATACCACCGCTCTCGACATCTTCTAAATTAAATATATTTATGTTGTTTGCACTGCCAAGTGCAACTCTCAATGTTGAGGGAATAAATTATGTTGATCAGAAGTTGGTCCAGTTCTGGTTTGAATCTTGTTCATAGGGATTATAGGGTCATGAGAAAGCTTCCATCTGGACCGATCTAACAATCCTCAACCCTTTCCTAGAATAAGATTCCACAATAAAATAAAATTCACTCCTTTATGCATAAAACATTGCATAATGATCTAGATTATTTTTGGAACGAAATGAGAGCGGAGATATAATAAAGAAATGTATAGAAATATATCAGATATCCAATAATATAATAGATATATATCAAATATATAATCGTAAACACAGAGATACAGTGATACACAATTTCTATTAATGTGTGAAATGTATAGAACTGTAAAAATACAAAGTGAATGACTCGCTAGAATGGTGGTAGCTTATCTTTGAGAAGAGATGTGACGATTACGCTCATTTGCAAGAAGATGATTTTAAAATGAGGCTCCAAAGGCCTTTTTATCATAAAGAAAATCCAAAATCCAAAAACCTAACCCGAGAAGATGAAAATCCAACAGTTTTGTGGACCTTGTTTTGGGTAGTTTGGTGTATCAACTTCCTGGGGGCGTAACTTTGGCATACGATCTCGGTTTGGGGTGCATGATAGCTCATTGGAAAAGTATCATTGAGGAGATTCATTTTGGGGGTTCAATCAAAGATTTTGCCTATTTTTGAGGTGTTCAATCCCAAAAAAACTTCATTTAGGCCCTCAAAATGGCCCCGAAAGTTTAGGAACCGAAAAACTGTTAAAAATAGTAAGATGTCAGAAAATTGTTTTGAGCCAATTGGAATAGGTGGGTTTCCACCGATATCCACCTGGATCACATAAAGATCCAACCATCCACATGTACTTCTATTTGACGACTATAATTGATTGTGGGAGGTAAAATTGTATGTGTTTTATGATAAATATTGGCTTAAGCTTTTTGAGAATAAAATGATATGAAAATATGAATTGTGATGGAGGGTGCTTTATAAATAGTCATAGGAATATATAATCAATATTATATGGATAAAGGCACAATTTTCTAAGGTTCATAAGTCAATTGATCAACTAGGATAAGGATAATAAGAGTAAGTATGAAAGTATGGTTGGGTCCAAACAATTTTGATAGTTAGCTCAATGAGATCATAATGGAAGAAAATATGTATGTGTAGTTATAAGAAGTGAAATCATGTGATTTCACCACTCTTTCCAAGCACAATGATATTAGGTCTTTGCTTTGACAGTGCATTATTTAAGCGAGCACGTTTGGAGTTACAACATTGGACTTGTCTTCAAATACATGTAAGTGTTCATGCTTGTTTATCTGTGGACTGCTTTGTATTTGCAATATGTTAATGAATGAATTTGAAATATGTGTTCTTATTTTCATTTTTGTTTTACATTTTCACACGGATTATGTTTATGTGTTTGATAGAGTTCAAATTCCGCTTAACAACTGGGTAATTGAAGTTTGAATTTCTTATGGAGTGCCTTGACGTATAAACAAGGCACTCGGGCACATGACATGATCATTCATATAATCCCAACCTAAAATGAAGGTAATAACAAGATACTTTCCCTATTCCCTAAGAGTGATGAATTGAAAAATAGCAATATATGAGCTGATAACTTATGTTTAAGGAATTTGAAGTGAATGGTGAACTTCATCTTACGAAGAAGCAATTGATGTTAAAAGACGAGGTTATGCTTGGGTTGGGATTTCCAAAGGAAAGGGAAAATCAATTTGTTAAGAATTAGGCCAATTCTAGAGGTAGCTAGAGATAACCTTAAGGTTGCAAGTTCCAAAGAATGGGGTAACACAAATTGTTAGACATGCCTAGCACTACATTTATGACCATAAAGGAGTTTCTCACCTTAGCCTTTCATTTTTATTTTAAGCTATGTGTTGGCATGCAATGGGTAGACCCAGGGTTAATCATCAATATACCAACAAATCCCTTAAATATCGGACCTTTCGGCATCACCTACAAAGCAAGTGAAGTCTCACCCGAGGCATCTAGAGAGGCTGCAAGAATCAAGGTTCTGCAATGATGAGGGGAAGTAAGGCATCCAACATATCTTTACTAACCATATACTCATGTGCACAATTTTCATTACTTAACAATTTCTTATCATGCGACATACCCTATGTGCAACATTCATTTACTTGATATTCATTCAATTACCAGTTACTTCAACGCGCAACATTAGAGAATCATATATAAATAACACATTTAAGATTCTTAAGCATTATCATCATTGCACAGTAACATTAAACATCATAACATGCAAACACAACACATCACGACACAAGGGTTTAATGTGGTTCACCCAACTTGGGCTACGTCCACAACAATTGGATTCTTATATTAGTCATTAGTAATCTTCTTATAAATGTGCGCCATGCTACAAAATATGCAACAGTAACATTACCCAAACCTACCTAGCCATTATGTTGCAATGTGAGCTTCACTCCTCAGTTATACCTCAAAAATTCTCCCAACACTCGACTCAACTTACCCCAAAAGTACTGAGAGCTTCTCACATGTCGAACCCTCTGGGCTTCGAAACCTTTTCTACCCAAAATCCATTAAATATTTATACATTAAAATAGGGCTAATCCCATTACAAAGTGAACAAACTATCCCAAAATCCTAACTACTTTCCACCTTTTGTGCATCGCTTCGTCGCGTTTCCTCCTATCGCGCGATTTGACTCCTTAAAGTCCGCTCCCATTGCACACTTTGGTCCATCTTCTAACTGCCTTTTCTTCTTTGAAATATTATGGTGTAGATCCCAAAACTTATCCAAAATGCCTATCCAGCAGGCCCCCAACAATCACGTGTGGATCGTCCCGAGCCACTCGGGCCTTCTTCCAGTGCACCATGAATTTTTTGAAGGTCTCCTTCGTTATCACGGCCTTCTCCTTTACCTCGATTTCCTTCTACAAAATTTGGTCAACTATTTTTGTAGTTATCTGAGATTGCATCTTCTCAACACTTTCATCAACTACATGTTTGATTATTCCTTGAGTTGTTGCTACGGTTGTTGTCACTCTGTATGCTTTGTCCTATAGTACTTCTATCTGTTGTGTGCGAGCCTACTGCTCTGCCCTTAACTGATTCATTTCTAAATACATCTTTATGTTCTCATTCATCGTTGTTACCACCTTTGTTGATGGTACTGTGCCCATCATTTCTTTGAACTTCTGCACCTTCTCTTGCACAGCTTGGATCTTCTGACCGATCTCTTGTTGCTCCTTATCTTCACTTGGTTGTGTATAGACGCACATGGTTTTTGTATAAAGTTGAGCGCATTCTACTTCTAGAGTCTTTATGCTTTCCACCATTGTTGTCACTGTATGATCCCTTTTCACCCTTTCTTTAGGTGGAGTACTCGGTGTCACACGCGCTTCTAAATCAACCATTCATGTGCAGAAGCCCTGAATGGCTTCACTTATCTTCGTTACTTTTTCCTCTACTAGGGCCTCCATCTATGTATGTGCCTATAGGAGTTCTTGGAATACCTTCTCAAGGGCTTGTTTCATCCTTTCAATCTTCCGCGTGGCCTCATCGTGCTCCTGGTTGACCTTGCTATACTCTATCTCCAATGTGACATTTTTTGTCGTGACCTTAACCAATTTGCTAGAGGTATTCTCTGCACACGAGTTCATCTCTTACGCTGTGCTCATCTATAAGTCCCATAATACATCTATTGGCAATTGTGATAGCACTGAGTCAATGTCACCTAGTTCCATAGCCTATTCTTGCATATCTATCGTGGGGAATTCTACTACCCCTATCACTAGCTTAATCAAGCTTCGCTCACCTGTGACTACTAACAAATAAGAAATTGTTGAAACTGCCTCCCCGGTCTTTGTAGTGCTTGTTGTTGGTTCCTCCTATGTTTTTCGCCTTGGCACGATGTTTGTTGCTTCTAGTAGTTAGCGTAGCTCGACCAATTGTGCATGCATCCATTGGTGCATTTATTCTTGTTACTGTGTTGCGCATTGAAACACCTCATTAGTGACTTCTTTCACTTGATCACCTATCTGCTCCAAATATTCCTCTATCAAAGCTTGGATAGCCACTTCCTTGGCGACTTTACGCTTTGTCCATTGTGGGACAGATCTTCTTGTCTCTAGTTCTTTCCTCTTCCTGTAGGTGTGCAATGTTGTATGTTGGGATGTCTCCTCTAGGCCCTTTCCTCTATCCTGGTCATCTCCTGCTTCTTCATCCTCATCGATCTCGTGGACTTTCAAGTTTTGTTTCGTTGATGGCTTATTTTTGGTGGTGGAATCTTCCATTCATCGTTTCAATCAACCATAATGTGGCCCATATCATCTTCATTCAACCTGTATTGTGTTGGCAACCATTGTTGATTTGGATCCTTCTTTGCTTGTACATACATGTGGTGATGCCCTGCCTTAAAGCACACCACTACCTTATATGCCTGAACCACCTATGGTGGTATGTGCGGTGTCCTCTTGATGTTGTCCCTAATAGTTTCCTTGTAAATATAAAATGCAACATTATTGTCCATCTTTCATGCCTTGTGTGTAGTATACCATAGGTTTTGATACCACGCAGCTAGACAAGGCTTCTCCGTAACTCCCAAAAGTTGTATGTTATCTAGCTCTCTCCAAGTTGATAGCACTATTAGAATTAGTAACCATGTGTAATGGAACTCGGTCCCCTTATCTTGCGCTTCCTCGCAATCACTTAAAAATTGGTTTAATAGGAAGCCGCCCAGTTCATGTGGACATCCTCGACGCACCTTTCTGTTGTCGCTATGACCATGGTTGGGACTTGGTCTTTTTTTCACTTTCTTAACAACTCACAGGCTAAGGATTGCATTGTAAACCTTACCATTTGGTCACATATTCTTGTGACATCCAATCCACATTGTCTACAGAATGTGTGGAATTTATCCTTCATGTTCTCAGCGAGAGATTTCTCATTATTCTTATCAAAAAACAACAAATATGGGCCCTCCCCCTGTGATGAAAGACCAGTAATACGTACGATCAAATTTGTATTAATGGAAACTGGCATGTTTAGCCACATGTAACCCCCATGCACACAACTTAACAAAATTTTCACAAAAGCATTAATCTCTTGGCTCCTTCCAAAGTGTGGTATGTCGAACAGGTTTAGAAGACCTACTTTCTGCAACCTCGTAGCCCACACCTGTGGTTCTATGACTATCATGTGAGTCTCAAAACTAATGTATTTCTTCAGGAACCTTCTAGGCACTAACTCTGGAAATTTCTTCTTGTCAGTGATGTCATGGTCAACATACTTTAACACAGGTATCAGACCTAACATGTCCCCTTCCACAATCACTCCTTCTGGAACTGATGACTCCATGAGCGGATACTTTGCATCCTTCTATAAGTTGACTTGTTTGGTGGATAGTTTTCTTAGTGGGATATAATCCTTGGGGAATCTTGATGTTGAGGACGATGCCTCATGTACTTGTTCCATTACAGACTTCGTTGCAGGTTGATCGCGTTGTTTCTTCGGTACTGACGTTGAATCCATTGTTGCCTTAAGTGGTGTCATCTCCCTCTATGGTTGGTCTCTACTTCCAACTAGTTCTGAAACTTTGACTCTTTGGCTTTATAACTCTGCTCTTTATGTGAATTCTAACTGAAAATAACCTTCCCTCCTTGACCCTGCGTGCTTTTATACTTCATTACCAACTGCTAGTTTCCCTTCACGCCTAAACTTTCCGTCCAATCCACTAATGGTTCGAATTCGTTACATACCTTAATGCTCCATCAATTTCGTATCTTCAATGATTTTTTCATTAGATTCTGCAACTCGTCAAGATCTTCTAGCCAATCTGAATTTATTTTTACGTGGCGCCACTACTTCGTTGTCATGGTCTCTCTCTATTGCACGTCTCATCATGGATTGTCTTAAATGCTCTGAGTTGTCCTCTGCACAATCTCGTCTCTTACGCAATATTGCTTACTTTGTCTGTGCACTCTTTTGTCTGCTTGTTTCTCTTCTGCGACAATGTCCTACTTTTCCTTAACTTCTTGGACTCTTCAACCTTCGACTTCTTCCATGAACTATTTTCTTGTTTTTTCTTGTTGTACTTACTTTTTCTTTTTCGGCCTTTTCTTTCTATAGTACACTATGATACAGTTATTATGCATAGTTCTCCTAGTGCACAGAAGGACATCTGTCCCTGTATAGTTTCAGCCGACACCCATTCACTAGTCCTTCCACGACTTGTCCATCCAACTATTCTAGTTGAACAACACCTATTTCAGCCACATAGTTAATCACGTACGGTCATAGCCAGTGCATCCTAAACTTCCCATGATGTTGTAAGAACTTATTGTCATAGAGCAATATTAGATCTCCTGTCTAGAACTTCTTATGTTTTATGTGTCTATCATGCCAAGTTTTCTCTCGTGTCTTTTGTACTTGTTGATGGAACCCTGCAAAAAATTGGTCTTCCTCTAATATCAGTAATTGCGATAGTCTTTCTTCTACTGTGCTGAAATCCGTAAGGTCTACAATCGTAGCAATACATAGACTCGGTACCATAAATTCCATGGGCATGATTGCTTCCTGACCATATGCTAATCTAAAGGGTGTCTGACATGTCAACTTCTTGCATGTAGTTCTATAAGCCCAAAGCACTGCAAGAATCCTTAAGTCTCAGTCATCTTGTCCTACATTACATACCTTGGTCAATGCATTCTCCAGTATCTTATTGAAGGCTTCCACAGTTCCATTAGTTCGAAGTTGAATCTAGAACTCTTCCATCAATGTTGCAATTATCTTGTTCAAAAAGTTAGTCCCATGATCGCTCATAAGTACTTTAGGACACCCAAACCTTGTAACTACATTCTCATATAAGAACCGTATAGTTGTCTCCTCGCTACAATTTGTAATTGGTTATGCCTCTTCCCATCTTGTCAAGTAGTTTGTCATGGTAATTATGTACCTAGCTCATGTTCTCCTTGCTGGTGGATTAATTGGTCCAATAAAATCCACTGCCTATTTGTCAAATGCATGTAAAGTGACTTGCGGATTCAAGGGAATCTCATCCCTTCAATACAACCTTCCTACTCTATGACAAACATCACAACTCTGGAAATATTCCTTCATGTCCTGATGGAGGGTAGGCAACTATAGCCTTAAGTGCAAAATATTTTGTGTTGTTTCCTTACCTATGTAATGACCTCCGACAATTCCATCATGTGCCTCTGCTGGGATCATTAGTCTCTCATGTTCGAGCACACATCGTCGCAGTATCTCATCTACACCTAACTTATATAAGTTTCCCATGATCAATTGATAATCCACTCCTTTAACCATTAGTTTCTTCTTCTGCACTACTGTCATGTCAGATGGAGCAACTCTTGTGCTCAAATATTGGACAATTTTTGCAAAGTGGTCATCTACCATTTGAATTGAGAATAAATGCACCTCTGGTAAACTATCATCTAGGTTCCCTATGTCTTCTCCTGTCAATATTCGTGATAAGTGTTCTAGTCCTGCATTCAGTTTCCTTGGCTTCACAATAACTTCAAATTCATACTCTTGGAACAACAATAACCATCTATAGATTCCCCCCCCCTCCCAACACTGACTTGTTCACTAGGTATCGCAGTGGAGAGTGGTCTATATACATCTTGAAATGGGACCCCAATAAGTAGTGTATGAAGTTCTACAAGGCATAAACCATTCCTAATACTTCTCTTTCTGTTGTTGTGTAATTATTCTTAGTAGTTGACAACTTTCTGCTAGCAAAAGCAATTGGATGGTCTAATTCTCCTTCTCATGGCTAGGCTAACACTGCATTGAGCACTATCGATGATGTGTTCACATGAATGTGAAACTCTTTATGCCAATCCGGGAACACCAGAATGGGCACAATTACTAACTTTTGCTTCAATACGTCCAAATCCTGCGGAAAATCTTCATTCCACTAAAACTTAGCTTCTTTCATCAATAAATTTTACATCAGAGTTGTAATATGTGCATAGCCTTTAACAAATTTCTTGTAATATCATGTATGACCAAAAGTAGTTCTCAGCAGTCTCACAAATTTGGGCGGTGGAAATTAACAATTACTGCTATTTTGGCATGATCAACCAACAAACCTTGCTTGCATACCACATGACCTAACAATATCCCAAAAGGTGCGCAAAAAATACATTCTTCAAATTTAATGAGATCTGATTTTGTATACATCTATCAAGCATTAACCTTAGAGTTTCTATGTGATCTTTCAATAAACTAAACACAGTCCAATCGCCTAAGTACATTTCAAGAAACTTATGAATAAACTCCTTGAAGGCTGCGACAACTACTCTAGAAAACACAACAGGTGCATTCTTTAGCCCAAACGACATCATGTTGTACTGGTAGCTTCCCCATTCTATCACAATTGTCATCTTCTGTATGTCTTTTGGTGCAATCTTTATCTGACGGTATCCTAAAAATCCATTTGTGAACGAGTAGGCCTCCTGCCTTCCTACGTTCTCTAACACTTCATCTATAAAGGGGGTCGAAAAAGGGTCATGCAAATAGGCATCGTTCAACTTCCTCATGTGTACACAAATTCTAATACCCCCTGTTTTCTTATCTTGAACCACCATTGGACTTATCCATTCAAACTTTGTGACAGACTCAATGATACCAACTTCTATCATTCTATCAAGCTCTGCTTTCACTTTTTCCTTGTACTTCATATTCAAACTGTAAGGTCTCTATCTTACTGGCTTAGCATTTGGTTTTAACGGGATCTTCATTTCTCCCAATTCCGTAGCTATCCCCTTCATCTTTGAAAAGGTTCTCAGAAATAGATCTTAATACTTGTGCAATATGTCTGAAATATTTTCTACAGACTCATCGTTCCAATAATCACCAATATTTTTGAACTTCAATTTCTCTTTCATGCCAATATTCACTTTGCGCACTCATAATGGCTTCACATATGCATTAGATTCAAGTTCTGGACCTATCACTGCGCACTCCCCTTTAGTCTCTGGTACTTGTACATTTCTTGGGTCTTCTTCTTCTCGATCTTCATTAGTAACATTATAACATTCTAATAGTTCATGGATTGTTGCAGATTCTCTGTGCGCGCTACACACGAGTATTATTTCTATCTGACTCTCTTCCATAAAAATCTTACTTCTAATGACTTGTAAAGCTACATGTACTAAGGGTGACTCAACTTCAAAATCAAATGTTACCTTAAACTTTTGGATGAGATCTTCTCGGTTTATTGTCCCTCTGTGTACTTCTAACTCTAGATACCAGTTCTTGGGAACTGTCTCAAGTGTATGTATGAACTTATGCATGAACTCCTGCATCGACACATGTCTCCAAGTTGTCATGCACTGCACAACATGGTCTGTCGGACTTCTCATCCCTATATACTTGTGCATAATTTCTTCTATTCAAAATCCGATTTGCATCAGCCTTTTACAATGTTGTCAATCCTTTATTCCTTCCTTGTGTGTTTCCCACCATCTCGTTGGTATTTATCTCAGTGCGACATCTAATGCCAACAATATTTGTTGTTCAGGTATCTGTAACTCAAATTCTTTCAAAAAAAAACTTACCTCGGTTAATCCATCAAACCTTGGGGTATCACGAACCTATGTTCTGATCCAGTGCAAAGAGCGAGTAATGCAAGCACATCTTTTGGTCGATACTTTGTGTAGTCAGTGCTTCCAATGTTCAAGTCCTTCCTCTGACTCTGATGTGCAAGAACTAATGCTTCTCCAATTAAGCGCACCATCTGTAGTAGGATTGACGTAGTCATCCATGCGCACTGTCATATTATACAAGTTATCAATCTCTTTTCTCGCGGGCTCCACATACCTTCTTGCCTTTGTGAGGTCTATTGACATAGTGACCTTTAAGCCTCCTCCTTTAAAAATCATTTCTCTTTTCTTCAAGTTAATTATCACCTGGTTTTCAAAGGCCTAATCCAGTCCAAGCAATGTTCGATACGACTAATTGTTATCCACAATCTCAATGACCTCAAAGTCGGATATGCTACACAATCCATCTATGTTAACAAGTACTCCTACCAGTCTCCTGATAGGTATTATCTTATGTTGGTTGCCCAACCTCAATTGAACAGTTGACCAAATTAGCTTTAGTTTCCCCATCATCTCCCACATCTGTCTTGGAAGAACATTGACATCCAATCCTAAGTCCAAGATGACATTATCAATGTCATATTATCTTATCTGCACACTGAATCTAAATTGTTTGTTTGTCTTCTTCTTGCGCAATACTTGGTTTAGTTCTCTTTGTGTCATAGATACTTCTTTGTCTTGGGCACACTAATCAATCATTCTGTGCAATGCATTCAACGTTATTTCATCCTTCATCAATTCTAAACAACTCTTTAGAAAATCTTTCAAAGTATTTAGCTTTTCGATTGGCCTTTCTGGAATGGTGCAATCATAAACTAATGACATATCATATACTCGTGGCATCTTTGACGTTGATGTTATCCAGTTTGGTCCTAGTATCTCCTTCCTAGCTTGCTAATATGTCTCTTTCTCTTTATGTGGATTAAATGTTGGTGTAGGCTCAACTACTTTCCTTATCCATTGCTCGAATCCATTTCCCTTCTCCATCGCACATGGTCCAGTTCTCATTCTGTCACGTGTAACAATGGTTACTCTGGGCTGATCGTTGTGCTCCTCGGCTATTATCATCTAAAGGTTTTGATTATGATTATGATGTTGGTTCTGGTTCCCTTTTTCTGACCACTTCACTATCAGTTGAGGATAGTCTTCTATCACATGATCCAATGCTCTGTAATACGTGCGCATCGTACAAGGATTCAGGCAATGTCTTGCTAAATGTCCCAGTTGATTGCAATTATAACAAATCATTGGTCCTCTTTCTCCTCGACCAAATCCACCACGTCCTCAATCTCTACTGAATCCTCCACGTCCTCCTTGGTAAAAGCCTCTTGAAGTATTATACTGTGGAACCCCTTCCTCTACTGTGATATTTTATTCTTGGATTCTGTACACATCTAAAGTGCACTCTCTCGTTAAGTCGAATGCGTGATAATCTTTCTCATCGTGTCCTACATATTTACAAAAATTACAGAACAAATTCCTGGGCGTACTATAGTATTTTTGCAATAATGGACATGCAATCAGATGATCTCCCCATGTCTTGCATATCTCAAAATATCCTACTCCTCATGCCAATGGTTTTGGTGCTTGTTAATGCTTGAATCCGTCAGGACCAAAACGACAAGCTCATGAGAACATTAGTCCCCCTTCATTTTTAGGGAGGTAGTACTCCTCTTGGACTAAAATATATATCTATGATATATTGGATTAGGAGAGCGATAGGCATCAAACCCTAAATATTTATTGCTTGAGATTATGAAATAAAATGGTTCTTCAATAACCTAAGTATAATCTTTATGTGCAACAAAATAAAATATTGAAGGAGGGCTTCAACATCATAATTAAATTATGATCAACATCACACACAATCTTCTTTACAATATATAAATACATCAATATCTTCTTCATAGGAGAGAATGATTTTATCATATCAAAGAATTTTAATAGAGTACTACATTCAAGATCAAAAGAGAATTTGATAGGTCAACCTCAAATACTTTATATTCTGAAAGCAGGATTGCAAAGCACAGTCGAGATCAACCCCGAAGCAATTCTTTGTGGAGTATTATTTATGAAAGATGTTCTTCATTACAAAATCTTTGACAGCCATATAGGTGGCTGCAAATACTCCATGATCATATAAGAAAATATCTTAGAAGAATATAAGAAGAACACTCAACAACTTAGCCTTGTGCCCAACTCTGAGATTCAAGCATAAAACTATGACAAGTGGTGTAAAAGAATATATATTAAAAAAAATGGAGAAGATAGAGATTTCTTTCTTTTGATCAGAAGCTTGATTGTGTATCCATGGATGTACCTTATTCTTCCTCTGATATTCTGCCCTGCCCCTTTGACAATACTGATTCTTCCACCTTTTTTATGAAGCCTCTATTCTCTTTTTAATTAGATATTTTCTAACTACTTGAACAGTTAGGGTTTCTCCCTTCTAGAAATTATCATACAAGTATTTTCTTGGAATGTTACCTTTAATTAATGCCTCATTAATGAACTCACATGATTGATATACGTATGTTGAAAATGGGTCCCTCTCCCTTTTTAATAAAAGTTTTTAGCTAAACTTTTATTTTTTTTAATTTAATTAATTCTCCACTAAAAGAGGATGATTGTAATTTAATTTTCTAGGAAGTGAAAACCAATTTTTTATACATGTAAACCACTTATGATGTGCTCTTCATCTTCTCATCTTTCCAATGATATAAAATTTTCCCAAATCCGTCGCTCGGATCTCAAGATATGAGATCATGAAGTTGAGTTAGAATGTAGGCCCATTAAAAATGCAACTGACTAGTATTTTAATTTATGAGAAAAATGTATCAGCTTTCAACATTTGAAACCTATAACAACATCTTCTACGTCACAATAAATTTCCAACGGTATAGAGTTTGCACGATTCTGACATTCGGAGCCCAAGATATAGCCTTTGTAAGATCGTGACTCAGCCATCGTCGATCAAGTTTGATTGGTAAATGTGGACCCTTGATTTAATTTCGACCTCCTTTGTTGAAATTCGACTTTTCTTCATTATTATTAACCCACATGTACGAGAATAAAAGAATCTTGGTGGTATCTAATGTTAAGTGTAACATACACTTGACAAGAAATAGAGAAGAGAGGAGACTATGGAGCTTGGAGGATTCGATCTTTGGAAAATTGTTGAATATAATAATAATTTTGCATGCCCAGTCAACAATGATGAGTCACCCAATCAAATGTTGCCACATGTCATCACTCGGTAGGCCAACAATCTGCTAATAAGAATCTGCCATATGTCATCCAATAAAATCACGCAATGTGTCACTTTTTGTATGATGCCACATGTCTCCATTAATTAGTTGTCATGTGGCACCACTAACTGCCATGTGGATATATCTCATTGGTTAATAAAGTTCCATGTGTCACTTGGAGATGTTCCTCAAATAACTTAGGATAGTAAAAATATTATTAAAATAATATGGCGGGTTCACGGGATTTGCATATAACATGAAATAAACATCACCAACCCGCAAACCCATGACGGACTTGCATATAACATGAAATAAACATCACCAACCCACGAACCCATGAACCCGTGGTAACTCATATATATATTGGCTAAGTGTTGGAGAAGTTACATAGTAAAGAGTAGTAAAAAGAGTTGGGTGCATTATGAAGGTGACAGAAGTCAAAGTGCATTGTGAGGGTAGCAGAGATAACACATACTCTTAAGAAATATCACCAGCCTACGAACCCGCAGTAGGCCATAGTAAATAAAAGTAAGTCTGGAAAGTATATAATGGGCCATGTGAAATATAGAAAATATGAAAAATCAAAAGAAATATATGGGAAATAAAGGAATTAGGTGAAATTTGGGAAAGGGAAAAGGGAAAAGGAAAGAAATGAAAAAATGGGATAAAGAAATATGGAAAGGAAAATAAAAGGAAAAAGGGAGATGAATGTGAACGTGGTAAGGAATAAAGGAAAATGATTAAGTGTGGAAATGGTAAGGGGAATATGAAAGTAATGAGACAATGGGAAAAAGGACTAAGTATAGAATGAAAGAATGAATAGGGGTGAAGGGAAAGGAGAGGAGAGAACATGTGACTTAGAACATTTTTCATATTTCTTCTTGTAATACCTCCATTAGACTTCTGGACCGAAGTATGCGTATCTTGGTCACGGAGACTCCGATTTTGATTCCGCGAAATGCATGGCAAAGTTGATACCGAGGGATATGCAATGAACATATAATAGTTCAAAAATATTCATCTTCAAATATCATTTTTTTATTATTATTCCAGGAGCAAGAATATATAGGTGACCAAATTTTGGTCAACAACTGGCTCCAACTACAGGACAGTGACCCCCTGCGGGTTGCTGAGAACACCAGAATCTCAAGACCAGTTACCTTCTCCATTGGGCTATGGATTCATATTCAAATTGAATTCTTGTAATTATTCTTCTTTCATGGAGTTATTTTCAAACTTCAATATAAAGGTTGTCTTATTATGCAAAACATAACTAAAGAAACAAAATATGTACATACATTATCTACCTACCCTAACTTACTTGAAAGAAAGGGGAACCTTGAGTATAGGAATATTTCCAATGGATCCATTCGAACATCCCATTGAATTGTGAAATGGGCTCCAATAGTAAGAGAAATATGGGGGTTGCTACCAATAAATCAGGAGAATGAAAATTTGGAGCATGCCCAAAATGTACCACAATGGGATCGAGCAATGTGTGCAGAAGACTTGTTTGCATTGGCGTGCTGACAATAATTTCGAACCAATATTCAATATAATCTACTCTTGGTTGCCCCAGAGTGTTGTTATCTTCAATCAAATGAGAAATTTCTTTCTTGAAAACATTCTCTTTTTCTTCTTTTTCCACATTCAAAATTATTGTTTCATTGGCGATGTCTTGGCAATGTTCTTCTATGCAATGGCTATCTTTTTTATTCTAAAAATTGCTTTCTTCCACCAATTCTTCTTGCTGCAAGTTCTCTTGTGATGTTTCATCATTTATTACAAGGATGAAATATTCTTGTATATTTGGTGGAGGATTCTCAATTTCATTCTCAAATTTGTTGCTTGAAATATCTTCATATGGAGTATATAGGAGGCCGAAATTTTCTTCTTGTAATTTGGAAGTTTCATCTCCGTCTTCAACAACATGACTTGACTTAAGAATTTCATCCACTCTTTGAATAGATTCTTCTTCAAAATTAGGCATTTTGTTATCTTGCTTCCATATGGGAGAGGATGGGTGGGAAGCAACATTTAAAACGTCACCAAAAACATATGAATGCACCTTTGGGATGAACTTTTCTGCAAATGAAGTTTCTAACACATCCCAACTAGTGATGGAGTTAGGCATTAATCAACTATACCATTCAAGAGCATCCTCTCATAGAGTTTGTAGGAATAATCTACATGTAACATTGTCTTCAATGAGGTTGAAATAATAACATGTACCTTTAAAATTAGTCAAGTGTTGCTCGACATCTTATGAAGCATCCCCAAAGAATGTAGAAAAAAATTCAATAGGAATATTGGGCAATTGAAAGTGTACTTCTGGTAGATTTAAAGGGGTATTATAAAATCGTCTCCTTCTTTGAGTATTTCTCCCTTTTGTTGAGTCTTGCAAAGCCATTGATGGGTTGATGAAGAATATAAAAAAGTATTATGACATGAATGAAACCCTTCATTTTGAATTTTTCTAAGGAGTTCATTCTCCTGAATCTTTGGTGCTTCTCGTTTCTTTTTTATATTACAAAAAAGGTGAGCCATGCTTACAACAAGCAACAATTTTCTTGAATATTCTTCTCGAAACTTTGAGCCATGGAGATTTTTGGTTCCTCAAATATCTTGAAAATAAATCGTCCCCGGTATGGTCACCAAAAATGTTGGCGCTTGAATCTGTCGGGACCGAAACAACAACCTCACGAGAACATTAGTCCCCCTTCGTTTTTAGAGAGGTGGTACTCCTCTTGGACTAAAAGATATATCTATGATATCTTGATTGAGGAGAGTGTTAGGCAACAAACCCTAAATATTTATTGCTTGAGATTATGAAATAAAATGGTTCTTCAATAACCTGAGTACAATATTTATGTGCAACAAAAGAAAATATTGAAGGAGAGCTTCAACATCATAATTAAATTGTGATCAACATCACACACAATCTTCTTAACAATATATAAATACATCGATATCTTCTTCATAGGAGAGAATGATTTCATCATCTCAAAGAATTTTAACAGAGTACTGCAATCAAGATCAAAAGAGAATTTGATAGGTCAACCTCAAATACGTTATATTCTGAAAACATGGTTACAAAGCACAGTCGATATCAACCTCGAAAAAATTCTTTGTGGAGTTTTATTTATGAAAGATGTTCGTCATTACAAAAGCTTTGACAGCCATATAGGTGGCTGCAAATACTCCATGATCATATAAGAAAATATCTTAGAAGAATATAAGAAGAACACTCAACAACTCAGCGTTGTGCCTAGCTCTGAGATTCGAGCATAAAACTATGGCAAGTGGTGTAGAAGAATATGAATATGAATATATATATATATATATATGGAGAAGATGGATATTTCTTTCTTTTGATCACAAGCTTGATCATGTATCCATGGTTGTACCTTCTTCTTCCTCTGATCTTTTGCCCTGCCCCTTAGACAATAATGATTCTTCCACCTTTCTGATGAAGCCTCTCTTCTCTTTTTAAGGAGAGATTTTCTAACTGCTTGAGCAGTTAGGGTTTCTCCCTTCTAGAAATTCCAGTACAAGTATTTTCTTGGAACATTCCCTTTGATTAATACCTCATTAATTCCTCATTAATGAAATCAAATCATTTATATATGTATGTTGAAAATGGATCCCTCTCCCTTTTTAATATATTTTTTTAATTAAACTTTTATTTTTTTAAATTTAATTAATTATCCACTAAAAGAGGATGATTGTAATTTAATTTTATGGAAGCGAAAACCAACTTTTTATCCATGTAAACCACTTATGATGTTCTCTTCATCATCTCATCTTTCCAATGATATAAAATTTTCCCAAATTCGTCACTCGGATCTCAAGATATGAGTTCATGAAGTTGAGTTGTCACGTAGGCCCATTAAAAATGAAGTTGACTGATATTTTAATTTCTAAGAAAATTGTATCAGCTTTCAACATTTGAAACATGTACCAACATCTTCTGCATCAAATTCCATTTCCAATAGTATAGATTTTACGCGATTCTAACACCCAGAGCTCAAGATATAGCCTTTGCAAGATCGTGACTCAGCCACCGTCGATCAAGTTTGATTGGTAAATGTGGACCCTTGATCTAATTTCGACCTCCTTTGTTGAAATTCATCTTTTCTTCATTATTCTTATCCCACATGTACGAGAATAAAAGAGTCTTGGTGGTATATAATGTTAAGTGTAACATACACTTGACAAGAAATAAAGAAGAGAGGAGATTATGGAGCTTGGAGGATTTGACCCTTGGAAAATTGTTGAATATAATAATAATTTTGCATGTCCAATCAACCACCAATATGCCCAGTCAATAATGATGAGTCACAAAACCAAATGTTGTCACATGTCATCACTTGGTAGACCAACAATCTGCCAATAAGAATCTACCATATGTCATCCAATAAAATCACGCCATGTGTCACTTTTTTGTATGTTGCCACATGTCTCCATTAATTAGTTGCCATGTGACACCATTAAATGCCATGCGGATATATATCATTGGTTAATAAAGTTCCATCTGTCACTTGGAGATGTTCCTCAAAGAACTTAGGATAGGAAAAATTTTAATGGCGGGTTCACGTGTTTACGTGAATGGAGAGGTAGGTGAGGAAATCACCGCAGACCCGCGGTAATACATAGTAAGGAATGAGTGTGAAAAATTCTAAGAGTAGGTGAAGTGGAGAGGAGAGGTAAATAGTCGTAAAATATTCTAAGTCTTGAGAATCGGTTGGATGAACTTTCATATAACATGAAATAAACATAACCAACCTGTGAACCCGCGGTAACTCATATATATTTTGGCTAAGTGTTGGAGAAGTTACATAGTAAAGAGTAGTAAATATAGTTGGGTGCATTATGAAGGTGGCGGAAGTCAAATTGCATTGTGAGGGTAGCGGAGATAACACATACTCTTAAGAAATATCACCAACCCGTGAACCCACGGTAAGCCATAGTAAATAAAACTAAGTCTGGAAAGTATATAATGGGTCATGTGAAATATGGAAAATATGAAAAATGAAAAGAAATATATGTGAAATAAAGGAATTACGTGAAATTTGAGAAAGGAAAAAGGGAAAAGGAAAGAAATGGAAAAATGGGATAAAGAAATATGGAAAGGAAAATAAAAGGAAATGGGAAAATAAAGGAAAAGGGAAATGAATGTGAACGTGGCAAGGAATAAAGGAAAATGGTTAAGTGTGGAAAATGGTAAGGGGATTATGAAAGTAATGAGACAATGGGAAAAATGACTAAGTATAAAATGAGAGAATGAATAGGGGTGAAGGGAAAGGAGAGGAGAGAACATATGACTTACATTTTTCATATTTCTTCTTGTAACACCTCCATTAGACTTATGGACATAAGTATGTGTATCTTGGTCATGGAGACTCCGATTTTGATTCCACAAAATGCATGGGGAAGTTGATACCGAGGGCTATGCAATGAACATATAATAGTTCAAAAATATTCATCTTCCAATATCGTTTTTTATTATTATTCTAGGAGAAGGAATATATAGGTGACCAAATTTTGGTCAGCAGTGCTCTTGTAGCCATATACTATGCAAATGTTGGGCATTCTTTCTTTCGAAAACCTTTTGTCTTACATGTAATACACCAAAATTGTTCATGTTTTTCCTTTTCCTTCATTATCTTTGACAATTGAATTCTCAACGTAGCCAACTATGATAGTACATGTGCCATACCTGCGCCACCTCCTATAGGAGATGCTTCCAACTTCATTGCGATTTCTAAGGATTCAGCCTGCGACGTGACCTTTTGTTGTGTTAATGGACAATGAATATGCGAAAATATACCTGCAATAAACCATTCTCGATGTTGCTCATCAAGAATTTGAAAGGTTAATCTACCCATCACATCCTTAAATCTCTGGTCGTAATCCCAAACTGTCTCATTATGTACTTGCTTAATCTCTTTTAGGTCGGTGATATACTATGATTTGGATTTTCGCTTTCGAAATTCCTTTAATAATGTCGGTCCAATCTCTACCAAAGTTTTTGATTGTCCTGTTGGTGTTGTAGTCTGGTACTTCATGTACCATAGCAGTGCACAACCTTTGAACGTTGTGGCTAACTATGCAATATCTGTCGCCTCATCCCAGACATTCTTTGCAATCCATATCGTGTTGCAAAAAAATAGATGTTTCTTTGGGTCCTTCGACCCCTCTCCCTAAAATCCATGAATTCTTAGTGTATGATCTATTCTTACCATTGTATTTTGTGTGGTACTTACCTTTGGAGATATTGATTGATTATGGTTCATTGCGCTACTTCCACTATTCTGATTATTGTTTTGACTCCATCCATTGACTACAATTTCTCTCGACAACGTACCAGTGGGTTCGACGCAAATTTTGATCTGAGATGGACTTCCTTCTTCCACTGGACTGTACTGAGGATCCTTTTATTTCTCTTTCCTTTCTCCATACGATGCGATTTGAAGTACTGCGTAGGGGTCTCTTTTCTCAAATACTCTATGTTTCTCTTCTCTTTCAGCCATAGTCTCCTTCTTACTATACCTAAACCTTTTCCCACAACACAATACTCCAATCTCTTTGTCTGAGTCAATATCTTCCTCTCTCGGCATCCTTAGTCCATTTGTTTCTTACTCATCCTTTCCACTCTTACACCATCCTCTGGTCCTCCCCCAGTGCCCCTATGTGTGTGAAGGCACTTAGTAATCATACTCCATATTCATAACATTCTTGTCGCACAACAACATTTTTATCCAAGTAGATAGTGCACTCAAATATCTTTCACTCGGACCCTTGAAAAAGTCCTTTTCTATGACACTATAAGACTGGGTATAATCTATTGCAAACTCTGTAACGTAAACCCCCAATATACTATTCAACCAAAAATCAACTACGCGAGAAACTTTATTACTTACTCTATTCAACTATCTAATCAATTCAGGGGTCCAATTTCTCAAAGCTTCAACTCGATATCTACCAACGTTCTCCACTAGCCTTTTTAACCATTTAGTCAAAATTATAATAAAATCACCAAAGAATATTTCATGAAGATCTGTGAATACATACCTTTGCAACCATTGTTCTCTAGCAAATTCTCACTACTTCCTCTCTAGTCATTTGGTGATCTCCTTCTTATTTGGCCTCCAAAACATTCCCCTCAATTACAATTATCGGTCCCGACAATGGAACTATTTGTTGGTGTGCAGTGGGAAGACCTGGGGTTAATCATCAATATACCAACAAAACCCTTAGATACCGACCCTTTCGACATCACATGCAGAGCAAGTGAAGTCTCACCCGAGTCATCTAGAGGGGCTGCAGGAACCAAGGTTTTTTAGTGATGAGGGGAAGTGAAGCATTCGACATATCTTTGCTAACCATCTACTCATGTGCGCAATTTCCATTACTTAACAGTTACTTATCATGTGACATACCCTATGTGCGACATTCCTTTACTTGATATCCATTCAATTATCAGTTACTTCAGCGCACAACATTAGAACATCATATATAAATAACACATTCAACATTCTTAAGCATTATCATCATTGCACGGTAAGATTAAGCATCATAACATGCAAACACAACACATCACAACATAAGGGTTTAACATGGTTCACCCAACTTGGGCTACATCCACAACGATGGGCTTCCTATATTAGTCATTAATAATATTCTTACAGCTACGCATTGCGCTACAAAATATGCAACAGTAACATTACCCAAACCTGCCTAGATGTTTTGTTGCAGTGCGAGCTTTACTCCTCAGACATACCTCAAAACTTCTCCCAACACTCGATTCAACTTACCCCAAAAACACTAAGAGCTTCTCACATGTCGAACCCTCTGGACTTCAGAACCTCTTCTACCCAAAACCCATTACATATTTATACATCAAAATAGGGCTAAGCCCATTACAAAGTGGACAAAATGTCCCAAAATCCTAACTACTTTCCACCTTTTGCAGGCAGCTCTGTTGCACTTCCTCCTATCGCATGATTTGACTCCTTAAAGTCTGCTCCCATTGCATGCCCTGGTCCATCTTCTAACTTTGTTTTCTTCTTTGAATAATTCTGGTGGAGATCCCAAAACTTATCCAAAATTCCTATCCAACACTATGTGTTGATTGAAGTAGAAAATATACTTGTGTATTGCTACTTGGATGAGAAAATCACAGTGAATGCCACTATGTATGACTGGCAATATGTTTATAAATTGGACTAGCTGTGAATGATTGAAACCTTTGCCAGACATAGAAGTTGGAATGGATTTTTCCTAAACTCATCTCTTTATATGTGTTTATGTTTCTTTGGGTTGAGGAATGTGATTATGTGAAAATAATTAACCTACAGGAATGCACATAATTGCAAGAGATGAAATATGATGGAATGCATTTGGATATTAAGGGATAAATATGTAGTAATGTGCATACAAACATGCATATGCATCTTTGTTGTCATATATGTACTAAGTGTGGCATGTTGAATAATGATGGTTGGTGTTGGTTGTGTAACCAAAGGTGAATAAGGACAAGAAGATACTTAACAATAGGTTGGTGAAGGGATGTTGTAAGCTCCCACAAGGCACCACCAAAATAGGAAACATAAAGATGTTGATGGCAATCATATTGGTATGATGGATTATGCCAACACTGCACATGTGTGTGATAACATAAATTTCAACAAGGATTTTTTGAATCATGCTTAATATTGTTATAGGTTAATTGATGATATATGTATGCATGCATGTCAATGATACCCAAATGGGGGTGTGGTAAAGGAAAGAAACCTTGGACATGTAAAATCATTGAAATCTTTTGATGCATTCAAGAAATAGAATAATTGTGATAAGTTGGTTATGGGAATGTAGTTAGGGTAAGCAAATGCTTCTGCCTTAAATGTGAAAAGGAATGCCAAAGGTACCAGAAAATCAAAATGTATAACAACAGGAGCAACATGTAGCTCAAAATCCTGCAAGTGTTTTTAGAAGATCTACCAGGTTAAGTAGGCCCCCTAAACGATAGTCTCCTTCATTGTACTATTTATTGTTGACTGGTTCTGGTGAACCAGAAAGTTATGAAGAGACAATGTAGGTAGACACTAAAAGGAAGTGGGAGCAAGGCATGAAAGAGGAAATGGGTTCCTTGGTAAATAACCAGACTTGGGATTTGGTTCAGTTTCCTGCAGGAAAAAGAGCATTGCAAAATAAATGGGTTTACAGGTTGAAGGAAGAAGATGGAGGCAAAATGCAGTACAAGGCTAGACTTGTTGTAAAGGGGTTTGCACAAAAGAAAGGTATATATTTTGATGAAATATTTTCTCTTGTTGTTAAAATGACTTCAATTAGGACTATTTTAAGTCTTGTGGCAGTAGAATATTTGCATCTTGAACAGTTAGATGTAAAAACAACCTTTCTCCATGGGGATTTGGAGGAAGAGATTTATATGCAGCAACCGTAGGGGTACGAGGCCAAAGGAAAGGAATATTTGGTATGCGGGTTGAAGAAGAGATTGTATGGCCTAAAACAAGCTCCAAGGCAGTGGTATTTGAAGTTTGACAAGTTTATGACAGAACAAGGTTATAGTAGATGTCATTATGATCACTGTGTTTATTTTAAAAGGCTAGAAAATGGAAGCTATATTATATTGCTATTGTATGTAGATGGCATGCTTGTTGCGGGGTCTAATATGTAGGATATAAATGTGTTCAAGAAGAAATTAGCTAATTCATTTGCGATGAAGGATTTGGGTGCTGCAAAGAAAATCCTTGGTATGAGAATAACAAGAGACATGAAAAATCGCAAATTGACATTGTCTTAGGGTGAGTACATAGAGAAGGTGTTGGAGAGGTTTAGAATGTAGAATGCAAAACCAATTAGTACACCTTTAGCCAACCATTTCAAATTAACCAAGGAAATGTGTCCTAAGACATAAGAGGAGATATAATACATGTCCAAGGTCCCTTATTAATCAACAATTGGCAACTTGATGTATGTGATGGTTTGAACAAGACCTGATATTGCACATGCAGTGGAAGTTGTGAGAAGGTATATGAACAATCTAGGTAAAGAACAATGGGAGGTAATAAAGTGGATTCTCGTGTATTTGAGAGATACTTCTACTCATGCATTATGTTTTGGAGGTTCAAACATTGTTCTACAGGTATATGTTGATTCATATATGGAAGGTGATAAAGATAACAGGAGGAGCACCACAAGATATGTTTTTACTGTAGGTGGAACAACAATAAGTTGGATTTCAAAACTACAAAATGTTGTTTCACTTTCAACAACATAAGCAGAGTATGTTGTTGCTACAGATGCTAGTAAATAAATGATTTGGTTATAGAAGTTTATGGAGGAATTGGGAAAGAAGCAGGAGAATAGCAGGTTGTATTGTGACAATGAGAGTGCCATTAATCTTGCAAAGAACTCAACCTTCCATTCAAAGACTAAGCATATACAACTCAGGTACCATTTCATACGATCCGTTTGGGAAGATGGACATTTGAAGTTGGAAAATATACATATTAGCCAGAATCCTGCAGACATGTTAACAAAAAGAGAAACCAGGGAGAAGTTGAGTTCCTACTCAGTTTCAATTGGCCTTCAATCATGAAGGTGAAGATGAGAAATTTTCCAGGTCTAAGGTTGATCACAGTCCAACAGGTACAACAACAGTGAAGTTGTTGTGATCAGTCTCCAAGTCGGAGATTGTTGGTTGTGGAGCTTGATTATCTTCCTGATTTAGAGGTCTTTGTTTTCAACCGTGTTTATACCCCATGAAGACTGTACACCCCTCCACATGGGGGGGTTCGGGGGCGAATCCCCCAAAGAAATTGTTTTCTTGTAAATGTATATCGTAATTTCATAGTCAATCTTGATCATTCATCATTAAGTCATAGATCTGACGATAGAAATTATGTTGGGTTTTTTTCCCTAGAAGGCAACCCTCTTTTATGAGGGAATTGTATTGTTGTTGTGTATGATTGTGAATATTGTATTTTGAGAGAGGATACTGTGAGAGAAATAAGAGAAAGTTACAACAGATGTGTTGTAGGTTGTATCCCTTCATTTGCTAGATAATAATAAAGGAAGGATCTGCCAATTCCTTTGGTGGATGTAGCCCACACTGGGTGAACCATGTATATCTGTGTCTCTATTGCATTGAGTATCTTCTGTGTTTTATTTCCACATTTTTTCTTATTTTATTTCTCTGCGATCATGTTTTTCTAACATGACATGTTTGTATTGTGCTTGTGCATGTGTGTCTCACTTGCAAAAACAAGTAGCGTTAAGGGCAAGACCTGGATGACTTTGGAAAAATAGATACCCCACTTGTTACCTCTTCATTGAAGAAGACTTCCACGTTTTAACTCCATAATAAGCAACTAGAAAATTACACATATTATTATTATTGAGAATTCTCAATATTTACTAGATAACAAATAATAAAATATTTTTAATATCAAGAAAAATAAAATATATATCAAAGAAAATTTGATAGATATTAAAAAATAATAAGTAAAATAATCAAATGCTTATTATTACAACTGAGAGTTATATTTGGTTTCATGTATGAGATTAAGATTAAATATTATTATAAAGCTTATTCTATTGAATGTAGCTTTATTCATGACCACATGAGATACTAACTATTTAGTTTGAAAACTTTTTTTATCTTTTTTTCCACATAAAATTTCTCATTATAATTATATAAATATAACTATTCTCATGACAGTCATTACATCAAGATAAACATGATTATCATGGATAAAGAAAAAAGTAACCTGCTCCCAATAACTACTGACAAAGAGTTCATATAAACCCCATCATTACAATCATCGTCCCCAAGGATGCACTAAAAGAGAGTATATACTAGAGTACTTATAATACTCGGTCTATGACCACACTAAGAGCATTTTTGATACAATAAAAAACAAAAAAACTTTGATAGCATCCCATGTGGTCCGCTAATATATATTTAGGAACGATGTGGGGCCCTCGTGGTCGTCTTCCCATAAGTTATATGCTATTTTACCTGATTGCTTTTGAAGAGCATGTTTTGATAAATAATCAGTCTCTTGATTATCATCTCTATAGATATGGGAAAATGTAATAGCCATGAAGAGTTTGTTTTGATTTGTAATCCTATCCTTCCAACAATCCAAGGTGACTACATGTAAAGTTCATTTCCTGTTTAGCCAATCAATGGCTATTTTGGAGTCTCCATATACTTCTATATATGTGATAGAAAGACAAGATGTTAGTGTTAATGTAGCCCAAACAACCAAAAGTTCTACCCTGGTATTTGAACTTTGACCACAGTTTAAAGTCCATTTGAATGTTGAATGTTCATTGATCTTTAACACCCCACCAACACCACTTTGTTGACCATTTTGTTGGGCTACCCCGTCGAACCATCCAATTTTTGTATGTTTTGTAGGTGCAGACTTTTTGGTTTTGAGATGTTGAACTTTTTCCTTTTTTTGTGGATCTACCAACAACACCTAGAGATTGGTAAATCACCTTCTGAATAGAGGGATTCCCAGATTCAAAAATGGCCTTATTTTGTTCTAACCAGACATACCAGCTAACAAAGGCTGGCATAGTGGGATACAAAAGATTCTGGATATTCCAATTTTCAAAGCATTCATTCACAGATAATCTCATCCACTCAGTTGAGAGATTTAGAGCTTTTTTAATTCTATCCCAAACTTCAATAGTAAATGGGTAGTTTACCAGAAAATGTTTTACAGTCTCCTGGTTGTTGTTGCATAGGTGGCAATAACTAGGCACAATCCAACCTTTGCATTGAATATTTTTCCATGTGAGTATTTTGTTTTGCACCGTGAGCCAAACAAAGAGTTTTATTTTTAGTGGACAGTCCCATTGACACATTTTTTTTCCTCCATCCTCCAATTGTAATTTTCCATAATTTTGTAGCTATAGCATTGTATACATTTTTAACTGTGAGAATGCCCGAGTTGTGTCCTCCAGTCCACTTTAACTCATCCGGTCTGTCGAAAATTTGTACACTTGATCCAATCAGTGATATTCTGAAGACATTCCACTCTGTAGCTTGTTCACCTTCTAGGCCCAGTGCTTCACTATCTAACCATGTCGAGCAGATCGTACCCGACCGTAAATCTCTACTGGCGTGATATAAGTAATGAAAATTTCTTTGGTTCAGTAATGCTACCAATTCTTGTGATAATATAGAATCTTTTCCCAGGGCCAGAATCATATCCTTGCCAAGTATTATAGAGTGTCATGAGCCCAGGCTCCAAACTAATCAGTGTAAAACAAGATGAAGTGATTTGAGGAGATTTCTCTAGGTCTGGAAAACCTGTGTCGAAACTGTTGTAGCCGATCTTAGCTATGTCATCACTGATCCATAAGGGAGGTATTTGTCCTTAATGGTGTGGTGCCATATGCCATTCTTCATCAAGACCCTCCATAAAGTGTTTGTCGACAACGCCTTGTAGAAATAATATATGTTTCTCAATCCCCAACCTCCACACTTTTTTGGCCTTGAAATAATTTCCCATTTGCATAAGTGATAATTCTGATTTAACTTGTTGCCAGACCATAAGAAGGAGAAGACCAATTGTCGAATCCAGTTAAGTACAGTAGAGGAGATACTTGCCAAAGTCATACAATAGACATGTTGGCTCTCTAGTACAACTTTTATAAGAACATAGCGTCCTCCAAGGGAGAGCCATCGATTGCACCAGTGGTTTATCCTCTTTTCAAATTTTATGATGAGCCAGTACCAGTCCTCGGCCTTGTCGTTGTCTAGTTTTAAGAAAAAGCCCAAATATCTGAACCCTTCAGATAGATCATTGAAATTGTATTGGTAAATTCCTTTGATGGTTTCTAAAATACCCTGTTGAACCCCAAAATGGTGAAAAGTAGGATTTTGAACATTTATCATCATACCCGATGCACCACAAAAAACACAGAGTATTCTTTTGATCTCCTTCGACTCTTCAATCGATGCCTTTGTCATTATGAGGACATCATCCACGAAGAGTAGGTGGAAAATCTTTATTAATCTGGATACCTTTACCCCAGACAATTTCCCTTCTGCTTGACCTTTTTTCAGAGTAAGGTTGAGTCCTTCCATCGCTAGAATGAACATGAGTGGTGAAAGTGGACAGCCTTGTCTTAGTCCTCTACCACTCTGAAAAAACTTTGTCGACTCCCCATTAATCAGAATAACATAGGTTGCAGAGTTCACACAACTCATGATCCAGTTTGTAGTAGGAAGTCCAAAACCACATTGTAGAAGTATTAAACATAAGAAATCCCAGTTTATGCAGTCATATGCCTTTTTAAAATCTAACTTCAGAATGATAGCTTGTAACTTTTTTACCTTTATACTATGTAGACACCCCTGAGTTGTGCCAATGGCATCAAGAATCTATATTCCTTTTAAGAAGCCCAGTTGTTCCTCGGATAAGGATCGGGATAGGATAGGTTTGATCCTTCTCACTATGATTTTTGAGATAATTTTGTAACACAAAAATCGCTAGAGGAGTTGGGATTGTTGACTTTTGGGATTAAAGCTATGAAAGTTGAATTGAGCGATCCGATGACCTCACCACGTTGCCTTGATTCCTCAACTGCTTCCAGCAAATCCTCCCCAACCAGGTTGAAGAAGTGTATGAAGAATTCAACTGTCCACCCGTCAGGCCCTGGGCTCTTGTCCTTGGAAAATCCTTTTAGAACCTCGAGTAATTCCTCTATGGAGCAGAGTTTTTCAAGATTAATAACTTCCTCTTCAGTGACTAGTCGAGGATAGAGCCTTACCGTAGCAACCTGTTCCTCGATGGTGTTCTGTCCTATGTCCTCAAAGAATTTGTTGAAGAATCTAGTCGCTTCTTCCTTTAGGGCCTCCTGCCCTGTGTGAACCATACCATTTTCATCCTTTATCTCCCAAATATGCTTATTATTACGTTTGTGACTTGCAAAGTTGTGAAAAAAAATTGTGTTCTTGTCACCACTTTGGATCCAAATTGCCCTGCTCTTTTGATGCCACCATTCCTCTTTTGCTAAGAGTTGTTTATTGCACTATGCCTCTAAAAACTTCAGACGAAGATCTAATTCTATGTTGTTCACTCCTTTTGACTTCTGGTTATAATAATAATCAAATTCCTCCTCGATCTTTTCAAAAGCTAACTGTTCCAGTATCCTTTTTTCTTTTGACCAGGACTTTACACACATCTTATGTTGTTTTAGCTTCCTAACTAATCTCCTATGTGCCCTGTCTTCCTGTAGAACAAGATGATCATTCCACACTTCTTGTACTATCGAAGCAAAAGTGTCTTCTCACATCCATGCCAAATTAAGTTTGAAAGGATGTGTAACAGTAGTAGAATTAAAACCCAGTTGTAGAAGGACAAGAGCGTGATTAGAAACAAATGGGTAATCTACCCAAGACCTATATCTCAGAGTAGAAGAAATAAGGTCCTTTAAGACATAAACCCTGCCAAGTCTCTTAGAGATTTCATCCTCGCCAGTTCTACCATTGTGCCATGTAGGAACCACATCAGCTGAAAGGATGTCAACAAGATGATTTTAAAAAAAAAACATCTTTAAAAAAAATCGCCAGCGGATCCAACAGAGCCGAGTCACCCCAAACCTCACCTGCACATACGGTGAAATTCAGATCCCCAGCTACAATCAAATCTCTGTGGGCTAATAATCCCATGCCATCATCCTTTTCCCATAAAAGCTTTCGATCTGTACATAGACCATAGACATTTAAAAGAGAGATCGTTCTCTTATCTGCTTTACATGTACCTTACAAAAAAATACCGCCACAACTTAGGAAAGGGACTAATTCAAATTGTTTTGGATCCCATGTCACCAGAAGTCCCCTAGACTTCCCTACAGAACTAACAACACAAACCAGCCACTTAGGTCGTAAGGAAAACATGAAGTGTCTAGCCTTTTTCTCGACCACCTGTGTCTCTTGCAGAAAGATAATGTCTGGTAGTATTTTTGTGAGTAGTCTACGAAGGAAGGTAGTTTTAAGGGGTCCTCCTACCCCTCTGATATTAAGAGAAAGGAGTATCATGATTTGGCCCTTGCTAGGGATTTCATGCCTCTAAGCACCCCATGTTCAATGTTGATTGATAGATATTGTGCAAAAAAAATAGAGTTTGTCCCAGCCTTCTTACAAGCACTCCTAGTTTTGATAGGAGAGAAGTCATACCCCAAGCCTCTCAACCAAGCATAGTCTTTCTCATAATCCTCCCCTTCACATATGGATACCCCAAGAACTCCATTAGACTCTACTCTGTGTGTAACTTCCTTCCCCAGGTAGGTCCGTATAGGAATGGGACTAGAGGCCTCTCTAAAGGAAGGGACTAGTGAGGTAAGCACCCTATCAAGCTAGTGATCACTGTAGTTGGGTTCTCTAAATCCCAGAACAAAGATAGAACCCACAATAGGCGAACAAGAGGGTTCCTTTACTGTTACCGACTCAGGAACAGGTAAAAGAACGTTTGATGTCTCAGTCCTATCTTCTAAAGGCGTCAAAACCACTGATTCTATCTCATAAAGTTTCCCCAAATAGGCCATAGGAGAGGTAACCAAGTCCGGTAAAAAAGTATTGTCTAAATGGTCTCGTTCCCATGCCGATCAGGAAAAATAAAGAGAAGGGCAGTGTTGTTTGAGCTTACCAACAAAGGAGTTGTTAAGTTGCTCTGGACTATCCTCCACAGTTGTGGGTGTGTAGTCCACCTTCTTCTGTGTGTCCACACCTAGGGAGTAAAGGTCCTATGACTTTCCCAACATGGAGTCCTCCGAATCTGAAACCCCTAACGCATGTTGACAATCCTTTCTCAAATGTCCTATTCTCCGACGGAGTGTACACAGGGATGAAATACCCAGGTAGTCCAATCTTTGCACTAGAATGTGGCCCCTCCAATCTATCTGAAGAGACTCCCAAAGCCCATCATGTATATCAACTTCAACCAATACCTTAGCCATTCTTTTATCCGACGACTATAGAGAAAGTTTATCCAGCTTGATGAAACGACCCAGTTCGTTACCAATCGCCTCCAATGCCTTGACATTCCACAGTTGGAGAGGTAGACCCGGTAGAAGTACCCAAAGGTGGCAGAAACTAAAATATTATGTTGTCGGGTCAAAGCGAACTTGCCATCGTTTCAACATCAAGCTACTGCCCTCATTTTCCCACAACCTCTCTAAGATTAGACCCGTGTCTTCTGGGTTCTTAAAAACGAAACCAAACCAACCTCTCGATAAAGTTAGGAGCTCAGGAGAATACCCCAAAATCGGTACCCACAAACTCTGCATCCAGTCAGTGATAGGCTTTTTACATTGCGACCGATATGAAAATCTCCCTACCAAAGCGCAAAGTGAAAGGTTGCTTGACTCCTCAAGCCCCACATCCACTCCCATGACCATCCTACGCTTCGTCTTCTTAGCCTTCCAAACTTTTGCACAACGTCCTGAGAAACCTCGTTTAATTTATATGCACCCCCCTGGTGGATCTGTGACTGCTTCCCAATATGGTTTGTTTTATCTACTGTAGTATTCCGGCCCTCCTATAACCCGTTAAACTGTCCTCTATGCTCAGAGGGAAAACTAACAACATTCTTGCCGGTAAACAAACTTGTGTCCCGACCTTCGAATGACTCGAGATCCCAATTATGGTGGAGGTTAAGCTCTGTGTAAGAGTTATGATGTGTGGGAAACTCCGCCGTGGTCGCAGGTGGAGGGTTAATGCCCAAGTTAGGTGGACATTTACTACTATTACTCCCATAGAGCTTGTCCACCAAGGAGAAAAGACCCACGTTCATCCAAAACACCTCGTCAGCCACACCCATGAGTGGGTTGACCTCATGCTCCATTAGAACCTTCCACAAGCCACAGTTCCCTTGCCACCTAGGAGTACATATATCAACTCTGGACAATATGATGTTCTGGCCCGCAAACAAAGGTAGAGTGTTGTTAAACTTGGTGTAAGGCGGGAGTACGATGTAGAAATATGCAGTTACTTCAGAGTGCCAGGCGCCATTAAAAGCACTGTGGTAGAATTGCTAAAAATAACAAAAAGCTCCAAAGGAGAGGCCAAAGAAACATGCTAATCGACAGCTGCAATCATGGCCCCACTTGACCTAAGGGAAGTAGGACCAAGTAAATCAATCCTACCACCTCTGATCACCAACTGATACCCTGTGCTTTAGCCTCGCTTCGACTCGAGCCCTCCATTAAACCTGCAACACCCTCCATTAAACCTAAACACCCCTTTAAAACGATATTTGATTGACTAAAAGCTGGTCTTCTATAAAATGTAAAAAAATAGGGTAATAACCCAAGACCCAAATACGTATGAGTAAAAGTCTAAATATAACCCTTTTAAAACCACCAAAAAATCATTTTAGATGACCTAATGAATATTGAATCACATTGGGAAATAATAACCCATAATAATTATTATCACTATTAATTTACAAGTCAAACATGATAGCTTTTATCACCTCTCTAACAAACCATAAATTACTCAATCTTTTAAATATTCAAAACTTTAACAAATACCTTTCAAAATTTATTAAATTAAAATCATAGTCAAAATTTATTAAATTAAAATCATAGTCAATATTTATTAAATTAAAATCATAGTCAATATTTATTAAATAAAAATAAATCATAGTTGAGATGAATGTACGTTGGTTGATATCTCTATGTACGTTAAAATCATACGGTAATCCGGATTATAAACACTAATAATAAGAGTTGTTAGGGATAGACACATATATCGGTCTTTTATACATCTCTATTTCCAGTTTGCTGTGATACAAAGGAAGCACACAATAAGTTCAGCTTTTGCACAACAGAGCCCCAAAGGCTGCGCGCAAACCAGTCTTACTTTGAGGTCATCTTGATATCAAAAGCAAAGGCTCCACTCCAGTGATCAAAAGCAATCAGGCATTTGGCGGCAGGCAGGAGGCATGGCTTCTTCAGATCAGGGGAGGGGAGCGATCGAAGAGGAATTGAACAAGCTGACTGTGGAGCAGGTGAGGCAGGTGAAGGAACAGGTCGATGGAGAAGTGGGTCTTCTTCAGGACTCTCTCAACCGCATCAGGACTGCTGCTGTTCGCTATGAAATGGCTTCCAAGGCTCTCCACAATCTATCTGTCCACCCTGCTGGTTTTTCCTACATATCCTGAGCATTTTTATCTTTGTTTTTTATTTTATGACATCCCCTTCCATCCATTTTTGATCTTACGCTTGACTCCCACTTCTACTTGAGGAATTCAAAGGTTTCCCACTGGCTTGAATGCTGTATGAGAATTCTATACAAATAAAACAACAATAAGTTTTTTATTGATATATTTTTTAATTTTTAATTTTATCTATTGAAGTTCGGTAAGTCCTTCCTGTTGCAGGAAAACAGATGTTGGTCCCTCTGACAGCATCATTGTATGTTCCTGGGACTCTAGATGATGCCCACAAAGTCCTCATTGATATAGGCACTGGATATTATGTGGAGGTACCAACACTCATTCCTCTCTTTACCCTCTTTTTTTTTCGGGTTTATGCTTTATTTCTTGCCTTTGGTCTTTTTTAGTAGTGGCTACATTTTACTTGATATGTCAATAATCTTAATCTTATTATTCTAAGTTTCCTCAATTTTGAAGGGAGACTGGATATGATGGAGGCAATTGCAGTAATAATGTGTAGTCAAAAAAAATTCTATATGTAAAGGGGAAGTATCAGAGGCAGCGGCCTGTGGTACTGTAATTAAAGTGCAAAGTTCCAATTTCAGTGGTAAAATTTACCACGGAATGGTCTATGACCCTGTATTGGCTGAAAGCGGGTTGCTGTTATTGCCTCACCGTTTGGGAGATATGTAGGCCATTCTCCCTATGCTCTGTTCTTGCTTTGGCCTTGCCACTGTGGATTGTCTGCTAGTAGATCTGACCCCATTTCGGGCATCGTGGGAGGTATTTCTTACTGGATTGCCTGCTCCCAGATCATCCTTCTTGTTAGATCGGTTCAAGTCTCTGCTTCTTCTAGGCTGCTGTCTGTGAGGGGGGGTTCTCTGTACATGGAGCAGATCCCCAGTGCTCCAAAAGCTCAATCAAATGGTTCAGTCTGGTTGAACTTTGTTTGCCTGTGCATATATCTGAAGAAAACACGAGTGAATTACATCTTTTTAAAATAAAAATTGAAATCTAACTGGGGAGTCCCCATCATAAATCACAGAATTATGGTGTTTCCAAATACAGAAGTGAATTTCCACTACAAGCAATTGGCAGGCAAGTGTGAAAGGGAATAGACTAGGGTTTTGGTGTCTTTTAATAGGGCTACTGTTGAACTTAAGTGCGAGTAAAGCATGGCTTTGGCTGAGGTACTGATCCAAGCTAAGGCTGACTTGGCTCAGGGGCAGAACCAAAATAAGTGCAACAGTGTTTCCTTCTTTTGACAAAGGGAACACTAGGGATCCGGATAACTATAGGTTTTGGTGTCTTTTAATAGGGCTGCTGTCCAACTTAAGTGGGAGTAAAGGATGGGTTTGGCTGAAGTACTTACTACTGATGCAAGCCCAGGTTGACTTGGCTCAGGGGCGGAACCAAAATAAGTGCAACATTGTTTCCTTCTTTTGACAAAGGGGATACTAGGGATAACTATCCCCATTTGATAAGTGCACACAAGTGGAAAAAAAGAGACCAAAGAGAGAAAATGGAAGAAAACACGGAAGAATAACTGAACCATGTGTGCTATACACTCTTCATAAATAGAGTATAATGGTGCTGAAAGTGGAGTGGGCATCAGTTACATGCAGGTGTTGGACTGTCAGGGGAGTTACATATGGAGAATAATGACAGGTTGGCAGATCAATTACATACAGCAAAATAATTGTAATTGCTTACAAATTCTCATCATTTCCTCCCTTCTTAGAGGAAATTGTCCCTAAAAGTAATTTCTGCTGATTCAAAAGAGTACATGCCTTCCAATGAAGTATGAAATAGTCTGTTGGCATTGTGTAGTTGGGTTCTTTGTATGAACCCATGTGTGTCGTATATAGTAAAAACAATCTTCTGGAAATGGAGTGCTTGACCCAGGGGTGGAATGCTTTGTCGAGCTCAAGAGGTTCATATAAGAATCTGTTGGATGTCCTCCCTGCTTAAGAACAAAACTTATTTTAGCCAATTGAAGCACTTGTGTCCATGCTCTTGGTTCGAGGTGAAACATAATGTTTTGGAAGTGGATGAACTGCACAAATAGTGTTTGATCTTGAAGAGTGTAGATCAATTTGCTATGAAGCTGGTTCACGTGGGGGCAAGGAGGTGAGTGAATCCTTGTCTATAGCAAGATAAGGTAAACGAGGCTCATGGATGTTGCTTGGTGCCTGGAATTGTGTTCTCTGCTTAAGTACGAATAGTGTGAAGCATTTGTCTTAGAAGACTGTTGCATGTTGGGAGAGATAAGCATTGGACAAAGAGACATGAAGTTTTGGAGGTTGACTTGCTTAAGTACGAATAGTGTGAAGCATTTGTCTTAGAATGCTGTTGCATGTTGGGAGAGGTAAGCATTGGACAAAGAGACATGAAGTTATGGAGGTTGACTTGCTTGACATTCCTCCTTCCATCAGGGAAGGAATGAAAAAAGAAGAGGTAATTTGTTAAACTTTATCATCTTTTTGTGGCTTTGTTGGAGCCATTGTAGATTGCGTTGCTATGTACTAGTAAGGAGTGCCAAGAATGATGCTGCAACAATTGATGGGGGACGACATCTCAATCAACAATATCAAATTATCAATAAAAGGCTCTATAGCAAAATTTATTGAGTACTTACAAGTGATAAGTGTCCATTGTCTTGGTTTCTTGACCCATCCAAGCTAGTATGGTTTGGGATGTGATGTGTTAGGAAGTTGTAGCGTGTTGACCAATGGTTGACAAACTAGGTTCTTTTGATTGCCATTATCCATTATCAACTAGGCTAACTTATCTTTGATTTCATAGTTGTGGGTAAAGACTCAAGAGAGCTTTGTAACTTGCATAATGATCTTTAGCCATGAGAAGTAGCTAGGGATTTGAAGAATTGGGATTGATACCTCTATTTTGTCAATGGCATCAATCTCTTGCTACAATTTGGGTAGTAGAACTTTGGATTTCTTTG
>ML784826.1:932029-947015 GCA_009831015.1 Picea engelmannii
AAGGCGGAGCTTTCACCAGCTAACTAGTTATAATTCTGCCTTCTGCGCTGGTGAAAGTGCAGATTTTTTCAAAATCAAATTTCTCAGTCATGGAGAGTCCGTTTTGCATGCTTAAATAGTCGATCGACATCTACAAATCCTAAGCTTTTCAATGGTGCTTTCAAATCCGCATTTGGAGCCCGGCAAGCTATTCAAATTTTCTTTACAAGATTAGGCATCACTCTTTCAAAAATGCCAGTGCATTTTTGATCGCTAACATCTTGCTCCAACTGGGATGGAGACGTCCCTGCGAGGTCTCCAAGAACCTGGCAGACCTGGTGCCTTTAGTATTGGGCCATGGAGTCATTCAGCCTTTTCAATCCCATCAATGTTTATAACTTGCATTTATGTCTTGGGCTATTTACAAGATCCATTAAAATTCTGTTTCTACTCTGTTTCGGTGGTTAATGAGCACACACAGGCTCGCCTAAACCACCGAAAACAGAAACTTACCCAAAAATCAAAATTTGATGAATCTTGATTACCTGCAAGAGTACAAAGACCTCAGGGCTTGCTAGATGAAGCTCCTCTCTCTGTTTACAGCGCTCCCAATTCTCAGTATGAGGTCAACAGGCACATCCACCATGACTATCTTCCATGATTAGGAGAGACATGAGGATTTTCACCAATTGCATATTTCAGCCTTCCAGAAACATAATGAGGAAGCCAAGCTGCACCACCACTAGCATTTACATAAGGTATAGAAGCAGGATCAAGGACTACAGTAAACCAAAAATCCACTGGATTGTGTGGACGATCATAAAGAAGCCACAGATAAGTCTACATTAATAATAAAAACTCAGGCTGTGAAGCCACCAACGGAGGGTGTTACCGGTTGCAACCATGTCTCTGTAAACTTTTTCTGGATCGTGTATCAATACAGCAACAGCTTCAAATACAAAGCATTTTTAGATCCTCTGATATGTGCAGATAGCCTTCTAAGGCTCGCAGATGTGCTTTGCTCATGATAGAATCGAAAAAACAACTGATTCTGTGCCTCAAAAATAGGTGTCTAATATGACTTTGGCACCTCTTCAAACATCCTTTTTATCAAATCCGGATCTTGAATTTGATGTGTAAATTCAATATGCATCTTTAGAAACTATTTTCAGGATGTTTGGTTGAGAAAAACTTAGATCTGGGCAAAAATACACCTTCGCTGGCCAGTCTCAGGTTTCACCAGCTATTCCGCCTTAAGATTTGCTAGTTAGCTGGTGAAAGCTCTGCCTTTCATCAACTAATTGGTTATAATTTTGCCTTCTGCGCTGGTGAAAGTTCTGTTTTATCTTTGAGAAGAAAATAATGCAGAGCAGCAATGATCCCGCATAGAGTGTTAGATTCTTCAGCAGCTGTTCAATAAAGTGTTGTCGACACTTGATGTTTGAACCTCAGGTGACCTGCAATGCTTGATTCAAGAATTGATATGCTAAGCAAGCGAGGAAAAACAAATTAGAGATATCGAAATAATTTAAGCAATGGCACCACAGCTGCAGAGCATACAAAAGGAAATCCAAATGCACAATTGTTGTTATCTATGGCAGGGATTTGATAACAGCGCAAGAAGGATCTTCTTGCTAGGGCATATGGAAATTTCTTGATCAATTTCTCTGATCATTCCCTCAGGCTCAACAATACCAAATTCCTGGCAGATTTGATGAAGCTCATCCGGATTAATTTGCCTGCTTCCATTGTTGCCGAATTGAAAAGAGGCAAAACAGGATGCTCCTCACGTTCCATCTACTTTTGTAAAAACTGAATTTCTTCCTTTGAATCTCCACCCGAGTCAAAATATGGCTATTGTTGAGCCCTCCTTAGGTTTAGATACATTCAAAGTTGCACCTCTTTTCCAACACTCTCAAAAACTCCAGCTGCTTCATATCCAAGGATACGAGGAAAGAGAGGAGTTTGGCCCTTAGTACCCCAGAAATAAAGGTCGGTATGGCACAAGGCAGTATAATGCACTTTGATTCTGACTTCCAATGCTCGTGGAGGAGCCACCTCCACTTCTTCAATCTTCAGAGGCTCCCCTGCTTGGTACCTCTAAACATGCAACTCTTCACACGATTTGCAGTCTCACGCCTCCATATGTTTTGGCAATCTATTGTAAGATTTCCCTAGTCTTGATAACTGGGCAAGATTCTTTTCTCTCCCATCTGCAAAAGTACCATGTAGCAGCCATTACTCGAATCATCAACCCCTTTTCCTTTTCAATTTCGGAGCCATGAGAATATGATAGTATCCAATGGCTTTCTTCTTCTCCTTCTTCTCAACGATCTCATCATCATCTTTCTGGTTTTCTTGATCTGTGCCTTCTTCCTTGCATGCAATATTGTTGAAGTCTTGACAGCGGGATTGTTGTTCTTGGGCATCGATATTATTAGGTTTAATGAACATGAATTTCTCCACAAATGAAGTCCTGGGTTGGACAGGATTCCCCATCAAATCTCTGTAACCCACAACCCCCCTCGATTGAAGGGGTGAATCTGTTCATTCTGTGAAGATCGAGTCCATCAAGAATCATGGTACCAAGTTTGAGAATGACATGTGGACGACCAGAAGGACGATGGACCTGTAGTGCAGAGAAGCTCATCCCACTGAAGTCTTTGCTCCCGTAGCCCTTGAGGAGATTGGAAAGAGAGATTCTCACAGTGCCAACAAGCGTATCCCTGAGGCAACCCACGCAGTATATTTCCATCATCAGAGTAGAGGTTTCACTGCGGAGAAAACGTTCTTCCACTCTGAATATGGCTTACAGTCGATTGCGGTGAACGGCGTTGCGAAGTCACGCATGCCACATTTGTCGGATTGGCCTCCATGTCATTCCGCACCCATAGTTATCTGGATGATGAATTCGCTTGTCAAACTGGAGTTTCGACTATTCGTAGCCACCTTGAACGGATCTGGAGCTCTGATAGCGCGTCTGGATGAGAGATTTACGGGCTGTTTGAGCTGATTAATAATGCCCGGACTAAATGCATGATGTGAGGGGAAATTAACCACATTCCAGTCAAGCTTAGTAATGACATCACAAAACTCGTGGCCATTCTCCTGATGATCCGTATACAGCCTCCAATTTGTTATGAAGTTTGATTAGTTTCAGAAGTCGTCTTCTCCAAACACTCTGGATGGTAGACGTGCCCACAAGCTAGCTTCTTGCAGATCCCGACGAATAAATGCAAGTGCAAAGAAAGTCATCCCAAAGCATCATATACTTGCATGTCAAATTGTGTCCTACTACTAGTATGCTTATCCTCCTTCAGCTTTCTGACAGGAATATTACCTCCATGCCTGTCAGTATTCAAAATTCTTATATCGAGAATACCAATTCTATGTACAGCTCCTACTGGAAAATGAGAACTGCCATGTTCACTTGTATCGTACTCATGGGGCTGAAATCTTTGGAGGGATCCAATCTTTGCAAAGGACTCTGACTTACAAGGCAACACATTTCTGTTCATATTGAAAATTGAATGAGTAGCTTTCACAAGAGCTGTAGGGGGTACCTATGCAAAGTGGCGATGATCGAGCTGGTAAGCAACTACCTCTCTAAAACCTGTCTCTCCCACTCTGATGGATCTCTTAAGACCCGACTGTCCCAGTGTCCTTCCCACTATCCAAAGCTTTCATGCATTGTCTAACCAACCGCTTCACCTTTGGACATCCATGCGATCCACCCACAATCTCTAGAGGCTTACTGCGGTCTTTGCTCTTTTGCCCTGATGGTGACAAGCAAGGTGTTGATGAGGTTCTGTAGAGTCCTCTTGTCAGTAAAATTGGGGAATAATTTCGCACTGCATTGAAGTCATGTTCTGGCACCACATCTCCAAACGTGAGGGCACTCTGCTCAATTGGCAGACACTGAGCAAGCTGGAGTTTTTTCTTGATTGTTTGTACTCTATCATCCTTGTCTACTTCTATGCCCAAAACATTCCCTATGTCTGTCTGCACAAATATCCGCCTAAGCCCCATTTCTTTTCTGTACATACTAGGCACTTCACCATAAACTCTATTAGGAACTGGAACAGGTGCTTGAAGGTGCACTGGACTAGAGTTCGAAGACATTATTGCAGATATTACAACGGATGTACTGTATATAGATGATGGCCAACTGTGAATTGTGGATAAAAGTTGCTTGTGAAAAGCTGAAATTGTGACTAGAGCTAGAAGAGCCATCTCATATGCAGTATCTCGGAGTTGAGGGTTGTTGGTGGAAATATAAGGAATTAAAATTGATAACTGCCGATGCCGAGCAAACTCAAACACCCATCTTTCCCATGCAGTGGCTGATCCATGAAATGATTTTGGGCATAGAGCTGCTGCTTGTGCATATTTCCCTGTTGAAATTAAGCGATCAAGGTATGATAACCCTACCTCATCAAGAAATTCAATTGGGGCTTGTCCTGCTTCAATTGTAGCTAATGCTTTGTCATGCTGGTTATGTTGAAGAAGCCATGCTATATGGTCATCTGCATTTCGAGGCTTCGCAATGATTACATCTTTAGGAGAAACAATATAGTATAGCGGTTCATCTTCAGCAATCCACTGCGTTCCTGCACTACCATGATGGTATGCCTTTTGGTAGCTAATGAACAATCATTTGTTCGTCCAAGCCACCAAAAGCTGTAACTTCAACAAAACTTCAAAAACTCAAAAATTTTTCTTACTTCATTTATACTGAGAAGATTTTGGCTGTTTTGACGATGTTCCAGTCCTTTTTACAGGTCTATTTTTTTCTCTCTGCTGCGCCTTCTTGAGGATGTCCCTTCCTTGGCTGTTTTGATTCCACAATTGCTTTGGAACTCGTTTTCGTATTTAAATCGACAGCAGACGCATTCAAAAAACTTTCTGTGAAGATTCCTTACATTTGCATCTTGGTCACTTCCTTAATCCATTTCATCTTTACTATCAATACCATGCCTTCCATTTTCTTTGAAAGCATAACCTGCATGTTCTCTTCTGAGATGAAGATTTAGTTTATACTCATGTATGTAGCATTTGTCACAACCCTCATTAGGACAGGCAAAAGGGCGATCTGAAGGGATAGAGACATATACTGGGGTTGGGACTTTTGGATGAAGAGACTCCCTTTCAGTTTGAGGGGGCAGCTTCACCGCATTTGCCAAATTCTTCTCATGCATCCCTACAACTTATTCAAACTGTAATAAAATGCTGAACACAAGTTCCTGCTGCAAACTACTAGACTAAAAAGGATCTCATGCTCGATGACGAGCTTATTTTCTAACTATTCCTACTCTAACCAATAGAGGCAGATTGATCAAGTAAAACTGAATTTCCAATGCAACCAAGTAAGAAACTAATTTACTGATATCATGCTTGATCTTGACTTGAACAACAATGGAAGCCATATCATGCAAAAAAGAGGTTTAAATAGATGATAAAAACAATTTTCTTCTGACAAAAATATCCTTGGGTTTATGCTGCTCATAGAATCCAAATAGTCAGCAATAGGGTCATCGAATTCACAAAGAAATACCTTTTTGAATTGCTGATCCAACTGAAAATTGAAATGATGTTGAAAGCTACCTTTACTGATCTCACTGTTGAATGCAGGTTGCTCAACCCTTGTCGGAGAAACATGTAGGATGGACTGCTGATCTGGACTTTTTAGCTCCTCGCCTTCTTCTCCATATTTGCTGCAATTCCCCTGTGTTTGCACATCTGAAAGATGAAGGCTGCCCTCATCATCTACTGCAGATCCAAATCCGGGATTTAGGTCTTCTCTGTTATTGGGATCAAGAGACTCATGACTAGTATCAATTACAACATCAACACATTCTTGATCATGATTCTTGTGTTCTAGCTGAAGATTAGACAGTCCCTGCAAATCTGGAATTTGTAGGCTATCCTCATCAACCTCTACAAATTTGAAACTGTCACTTGTTGTCTTGTTAATTTGCTCATCATTTCCAATTTTTTCAGAAGAAACAATATGATCTTCATGACAACCTAAAACAGTGGATGCATTTAATACGATGTCAAAAGCATCACTAAAGTTATCATGGTGTGAATCACTGATCTCTTGATCATAATGAAGAATATCCTCTACAACAACTTCATGAGTATCTAATTCTTTAGTCAATAATTGAAATTCATGACAAAATTGAGGATAGAGAAGATGACGCAAACGCGCCACCGGGCACGTCCGCTCCCACCAGGACCTTCTCTTTCCTCGGCCCGAAGAGCTGGACTGCTCTTCAAATCCCTATCGAGACTTTTCTGCACCCACAGGATGCTCCCCTGACGATCTCCCTTTATCCTATCGGGAAATCGAAACTCGCGTGATTGCGAGTCCTGAAACCACGGGATCGGGTCTCACAAATCCCCGAAACCCGATGAACATTCACCTCACAGTTTCCTTGCTCCTATCGGGAATCCTCCCGTCGGGAAATCGGTACTGGCGAGGTAATGAATTGCTCACCTCAAGGTTCCCCGATTCTCGATCTGCGATGACACTTCTCTCCGCTAGCCCCTTCCTTATGCGACCTGCCGGCCACACGACCACGTGCCTCTTCCCCTATCGGAAGTTCAGACTTTGCGAAACTGAGCGTAAAACTTATGTCCTCAGGATATCCGATCCTCCGATCTCCGATGCCACCTGTCCTCTGCTCTGACGCCTGTGGCCCACACTCCAATGGTGATCGGGAAATCGCGTATCGGAAATTCGCGATTTCAAATACACAAAGTCACAGACCCTTCCAAGTCCCGAACTTCGATATGCGATGCCATCTGTCCTCCACTTGACAGCTAGGCTGTGGGACCGTCGCGATTCGGGATTTTGCGACTTCTTCTGTCGTGAGTTTCTCGTCACCGAGAATCCCGAAATGCCGAACCCCGAACTCTTCAAGATCCTTGGACACGCGTCCTTCAGATTAACGACCCTGATCGCTTTGGGAAATCGCGGATCGTGATTTCGATATGCTCGAGTTTCACGACCCCGGAAACCCCGATATCCCGAACTCCGATTCTCCGGGATCTCCTGCCACGCGTCCCTGCTGTTCGGACGGCTCTGATCCAATCGGGAAATCGCGGATCGCGATTCCTATATGTGAGAGTTTTACGCCTCTGGAAACCTCGATTCCACGATGAGTCGAGTCCCGATGATCCACTGGCTCCTTCCTTGCACGTTAAGGCTTAAACCATGCGCATCTCCTCGAGATCTAACGGCTGACGGGATTTTGCTGTTTTCCTCTGCGAATCCTGACCGTCGATTCCTCCGCCTCGAGGATCTCTTGAGAAGGCTAAATGTCCTTTCTCAGAACTTGTTCTCCAACGCCTGCGCTTGCAACTCCTGCTCGAACCTCCCTTGATCCAAACCTCCTGGGTTTTCTTTCACGGTATCACGAGGGTGTCATACCTCCTGAGCTTTTCCACTCTGATTCTTCAGGGGAATTTACGCGCACTCCTCGCGCTCGACGTTCAACGACTTCTCAAGTGTTGAATCCTACCGACTCTGCGCACTTTCTGCAGCAACAGTCTTCAATCTCCTTTGCTCAGATTAACAACCGAGACTTCTTCTTCAGCCTGCGCACTCCTTGCACGGCTTCAACCACTCACTTCCACTTCTGGGTGAATGAGAACAAAAGTTAAACTACTGAGTCTTCATCAACGCACTCCTTGCGGATGAATTCGTCTGCACACCTTGCAGGAATCTCCTGGCTCAGATAGAGAAACAATTGAAACTCATTCTCTCTCCCTTTCAGACTTCAAGTTGAAACATGAAATCACATGCACAGCATATACAAAGCAAATGCATACCAAGAAAGCAAACATTCATGAGCACATCAACAGTACACAGAGAAAACAACACAAACCATGTGCTTGAATCAAAGCTTCCTTCTATTAATTCAAATGCCTGTACATGGGTGTTCTTCATACAATATTCTCTGCTTGCTCTTCTCTTCTGAATGCTGGCTAATGTTACAATCACAATGAGGGTGTCTATATCCGTTTTCCCTCCTTCCATCTAAAACTGTCTAATCTAGAAATAAATCCTACCGACCTGCATTAACTAGATTAAATGCCTCCTATCTACTTCAGACAAGAGCGTATGGCTCGAGGTCTGATACAATATACAAAAGGCGCTCATGGTTCATTGAAGGTTTGGCGCTTCATTTTCAAAAAGTTTTCAAAGTAATATGTCATGTGTTAAAAAAAACACATGCGCTGGCTCCATGCTCGATTTGGTAATTGCGATGCTCCTGCATCATACTCCTCAGCTTGAAAACTTTCATGGGCTCTTGTCCATGAGCTCCTACACGGTCTGTCCATGCCTTTGTATTTCTGCTTCGCTTTCCCAGCTGGCATCTTCCACTGGATGGCCCTTCCATTTGACCAGATACTCGAAGTATTGCTTCTGCTTGGTCTTTTTACTCACCCTCTTGTGAAGTATACGCTCCATCTATGGCTTCTCTGCAATCGGCATTTGCTTCTGCCACTGGATTTCTGGCTGTCCATCACTCCCAGCTCCTGCTTCCTCAGCCTTATATGGATATAAGTCTGAGATATTGAATGTCGGAGATATTCCGATCTCATCCGGCAACTCAATTTCATAAGCATTTTCTCCCAATTTCTTTAGGACTCTGCATAGCCCAATTTTCTTCATTTTTAGCTTATTGTATGTTCCCCTTGGGAACCTTTCCTTCCTCAGATGTGCCAGAACTAGATCGCCAACTTCGAACTGAAGTTGTCTCCGATGCTGATCCGCTCTGCGCTTATATTCCTGGTTTGATTCCAGCAATCGCTGCTTCACGCTGCTGTGAAGTTCTTCCATCGCCTCTGCGAATTCTTCAGCGCTTGTGCTCTTAGTCATTATTTGCTCTGAATCCCTCAGTTCAGATACTCCTCTTGGCTGCCTGCCGTATACAATCTCAAATGGACTTTTGCCTGTGCTTCTGTTCACCGAGTCGTCGTACGCAAACTCTGCCTGTGGCAACACATTGTCCCAGCTGTTATGGTGCTCTGTCACCAAGCTTCTTAATAAATCTCCCAGGCTTCTATTTACCACCTCTGTTTGCCCATCCGTCTGAGGATGGTAGGCTGAACTAAACATGAAGTTAGTCCCCATCTTCTTCCAGAGTGTCCTCCAGAAATGTCCAATGAATTTCGTATCCCTGTCCGATACTATGCTTCTGGGTAAACCATGAAGTCTAATGATCTCCTTGAAAAACAAATTTGCGATATGAGTCGCATCGCTGGTCTTCTGGCATGGAATAAAATGTGCCATTTTAGAAAACCTGTCAACCACCACAAAGATCGAATCATGTCCTCTTTGCATCCTCGATAATCCCAGCACGAAATCCATGCTGATTTCATCCCACGGCCCTTCGGGTATGGGTAATGATTGATAGAATCCCTCATTCTGCTTCCTGCCCTTTGAATGCTGGCAAATTCTACATCTGTCAACAAACTTCTTGACTTCCGACCGCATCCCTGGCCAAAAGTATGCTTCGCTCAGCTTTGCAAATGTCTTGTCGTGGCCAAAATGCCCTGCCAATCCACCACTGTGGTTTTCTTTTAACAGATTCTCCCTCATGGAGCAATTTGGAATACACAGCTGGTTTCCTCTGAACAACAATCCATTTTGGATCATGTAATCCATCCATGGGCTTCTGTCTCTGAGAACTGGATTCTCAGCTGCTTCATATGCCTCTGCAAAATCTGCATCACATGCATACATGTCCTTAAGATTTTCAAAACCTAATGTTTTGACCCGGAACTCCTGCAGCAACAAACACTTCCTGCTCAAAGCATCAACCACTTTGTTAGCAGTACCTGAAATGTGTTTAATTACAAATGTAAAATTCTGCATATATTCTACCCATTTAGCATGTTTCTGATTCAACTTCTCCTGTTGAGTCACAAACTGTAATGCATGATTATCACTATACAGAACAAATTCTTTTGGGATCAAGTAATGCCTCCACTTCTTCAACGCCTGTATGATAGCATAAAATTCTTTATCATACGTGGAGTACTTCACCTTTGCCTCATCCAGCTTCTTGCTGAAATATGCAATTGGTCTGTCCTCCTGGCTCAAGACCGCTCCTATGGCAAAGCCACTTGCATCACATTTCACCTGGAACACTTTCGTAAAATCCGGCAACACCAAGACCAACTGTTCTGTGATCTTCCGCTTCAACAGATTGAAGCTCTTCTCTGCCTCTTCAGTCCAATGAAAAGATTTATGTCTTTTCTTGACTGAGTCCATCATCGCTGCGCTAATTCCACTGAAATTCCTGATGAATTTTCGGTAGAAACTAGCCAGTCCATGAAAACTTCTCACCTCGAAAACATTTATTGGTGATGGCCAATTTTTAATTACTTCCACTTTACTTGGATCCATCTTTAACTCATTTGCCGATATGAAAAACCCCAAGTAAATGAGTTCTGTCTTCATAAATGAAGATTTCCTCATGTTGATCAACAACTTCTCTTGCTGTAGCTTCCTCATTACTGCAGCTAAATGCTTCAGATGTTCTTCTTTTGTTTTGCTGAAAATCAATATGTCATCCAGATAAACAATGACAAACTTACCAATGAATTCCTTCAGCACTTCGTTCATTAATCTCATGAAAGTACTGGGTGCATTCGTCAAACCAAACGGCATGACTAGCCATTCATACAACCCTTCGTTGGTTTTGAACGCTGTCTTCCATTCATCGCCTTCCCTTATGCGAATCTGATGGTATCCGCTTTTCAAATCAACCTTTGAAAAAAACTTGGCTCCACTTAAACAGTCCATCAAGTCATCCATCCGTGGCAATGGAAACCTGTACCTGATGGTTATTTTGTTAATCTGTACACATTCTCCAACCTCCATCTTTCTTTGGACTCAGTACCGTTGGAACGACACACAGACTTAAACTTTCCCTGATCAGTCCTTTATCCAACAGTTCCTGCACCTGCCTTTTAACTTCTTTGTTCTCCTGCGGCGTCAACCTGTACGCAGCTTTGTTCGGCAAACTGGCTCCTGGTATGAGGTCTATATGATGACTCACACTCCTCACCGGCGGCAACGAATGAGGTAATTCGTCGACCACAATGTCAGTGAACTCTTCCAGCAGTTCCTGAATTTCTTCCGACAAATCATCCACTCTTGTGCTGGTCAAAACAACTTTTGGTTTCCTGACCACAAAGAATTGTGGATCTTCCTTCTTCTTTACTTCCGCCAGAAGTTCCTTCTTACTCATGAGAAGTACAGTATTTCTCGGTTTTGGTTTTACTTCTTTTTCTTTAATTGGAAGTAGCATATGTGTTCTTCCATTCTTCTCCAAAGTATACGTATTCATCTTCCCATCATGAACTACATTCCTGTCATATTGCCATGGTCTGCCTAGCAATAAATGACATACATCCATAGGAATAACATCATAGAGTATTTTATCATTGTATCCCCCTATCTTGATGTCAACCAAGCACTGTTTAGTGACACTTACCTGATGTCCCTTCTGTAGCCATGAGACTTTGTATGGACTTGGATGATCAGTCGTCTCCAACTCCTGTTTCTCCACCATCTCGGTTGAAACGAGATTGTCTGTGCTTCCACTGTCCACAATAACCTTGCATTTCCTGTCTTTGGTCTTGCATGTGGTTTTGAACAGTCTATTTCTTTGAGCTGTGTCCTCCACCTCCTTCTCGGGTGTTAAGAGAACCTTACGCATCATCAACGACCTTCCATCTTCTGCGTCTTCTGCCTCAGCATTTTGCCTTTGTGCCTCGGTGATGTGAGCTTCTCCTCCATCCTTTTTCCTATCTAGATAGTCAACTGCCTTGTGTCCGTTCTTTCCACACGTGAAGCATGTGATGACTCCACCTCTGCCTCTTCCTCTACCTCTGGTACGAGGAAATGTGTTATTATCAGCGTATCCTCCGCTCTGTTCTGTCTGCTGCCTTCGCTGTTCAGCGTGCTGGCCTCGCTGTGAACTTCCACCTCTTTCTGTTCTAGTCTAAGGCTTTTTCCAGTCATCCTTGGATTTCTGGAACCTATCTTGGGCATCTGACTTATCTTTTGGTTGGCTCCTACCTCGGCCTCGCTGTGCTGGCTTACGGCTTAGCTTTTCTTCGGCTTTCAACGCCATCTGATACACATCCTCCACCGTTTTGATGGTTGTCATACTCATCTCATCCTGGATATCGTATCTCAAGCCATTCATATACCTGACAACTTTTTCATCATCGCTCTCCCGATGACCTGCTCTGATATTGAGCTTATAGAATTCCTCAGTGTACTCCTTTACTGTCATTAACTTCTGTCTCAGTTTCTGCATTCTCCTGAACAATGTGATTTGATAATCCCTTGGGATGAATTTTGCCTTCATCTTCGCAATCATTCGATCCCAGCTTTTAATCTTTTGTTTGCCTTTGGAACGTCTATCTGCTTGAAGCTCGTCCCACCATAATGCTGTGTGTCCCTTCAATTTTGTGACAGCATGCCTAACCTTTTTATCCTCTTCGATATCCTCATAATCTAAGTAGGTGTCAAGAGCTCTAATCCAATCTAGAAGCTCTTCTGCATCCAGACTTCCTTCATAAGCTGGAATGTCCATCTTTGTTTTTGAACTCATCCGGGTGATAGCTTTAATTAATCGCTCGTTGGCTGCATCTTCGGCTGCAACTTCTCCTTGTGGTTCGGCTTCAACTTTGCCTTCGGAGTCGCTCAGATCTCCAGCACTGGCTGTGCATCTTTGCGCTGCTTCCATATCTTCCAATCTCGCTCGGAGATCACGTATCTGCCTTTCCATTTCTGTATTCTGTACTTGTCTCCCTCTGCCTCTTTGGTTTCCCCTATCCTCTGGATTGAGTGACTGTCTTTCTCTCCTTGGCGGCATGGTGAAATTTTCCTTTCTTCTCCGCTACAGAAAACAGAGAAATTTCTCTTGTTCTGATACCACTTGATGTGTATCAGAGTGCTCCTTCTCTTCTTCACTCCTCTTGCCTGAAATATACAGACAATGAATCCGCTCTGATACCACTTTGACGCAAACGCGCCATCGGGCACGTCCGCTTCCACCAGGACCTTCTCTTTCCTCGGCCCGAAAAGCTGAACCGCTCTTCAAATCCCTTATCGGGACTTTTCTGCACCCACAGGATGCTCCCCTGACGATCTCCCTTTATCCTATCGAGAAATCGGAACTCGCGTGATTGCGAGTCCTGAAACCACGGGATCGGGTCTCACAAATCCCCGAAACCCGATGAACATTCATCTCACAGTTTCCTTGCTCCTATCGGGAACCCTCCTGTCGGGAAATCGGTATTGGCGAGGTAGTGAATCGCTCACCTCACGGTTCCCCGATTCTCGATCTGCGATGACACTTCTCTCCGCTAGCCCCTTCCTTATGCGACCTGCTGGCCACACGACCACGGGCCTCTTCCCCTATCGGAAGTTCGGACTTCGCGAAACTGAGCGTAAAACTTACGTCCTCAGGATATCCGATCCTCCGATCTCCGATGCCACCTGTCCTCTGCTCTGACGCCTGTGGCCCACACTCCAGTGGTGATCGGGAAATCGCGTATCGGAAATTCGCGATTTCAAATACACAAAGTCACAGACCCTTCCAAGTCCCGAACTCCAATATGCGATGCCATCTGTCCTCCACTTGACAACTAGGCTGTGGGATCATCGCGTTTCGGGATTTCGCGACTTCTCCTGTCGTGAGTTTCTTGTCACCGAGAATCCCGAAATGCTGAACCCCGAACTCTTCAAGATCCTTGGACATGCGTCCTTCAGATTAACGACCCTGATCGCGTCGGGAAATCGCGGATTGCGATTTCCATATGCTCGAGTTTCACGACCCCGGAAACCCCGATATCCCGAACTCCGATTCTTCGGGATCTCCTGCCACGCGTCCCTGCTGTTCGGATGGCTCTGATCCAATCGGGAAATCGCGGATCGCGATTCCTATATGTGAGAGTTTTACGCCTCTGGAAACCCCGATTCCACGATGAGCCGAGTCCCGATGATCCACTGGCTCCTTCCCTGCACGTTAAGGCTTAAACCATGCGCATCTCCTCGAGATCTAACGACTGACGGGATTTCACTATTTTCCTCTACGAATCCTAACCGTTGATTCCTCCTCCTCGAGGATCTCTTGAGAAGGCTAAATGTCCTTTCTCAGAACTTGTTCTCCAACGCCTGCGCTTGCAACACCTGCTCGAACCTCCCTCGATCCAAACCTCCTGGGTTCTCTTTCACAGTATCACGAGGGTGTCATACCTCCTGAGCTTTTCCACTCTGATTCTTCAGGGGAATTTACGCGCACTCCTCGCGCTCAATGTTCAACGACTTCTCAAGTGTTGAATCCTTCCGACTCTGCGCACTTTCTGCAACAACAGTCTTCAATCTCCTTTGCTCAGATTAACAACCGAGACTTCTTCTTCAGCCTGCGCACTCCTTGCACGGCTTCAACCACTCACTTCCACTTCTGGGTGAATGAGAACAAAAGTTAAACTACTGAGCCTTCATCAACGCACTCCTTGCGGATGAATTCGACTGCACACCTTGCAGGAATCTCCTGGCTCAGATAGAGAAACAATTGAAACTCATTCTCTCTCCCTTTCAGACTTCAAGTTGAAACATGAAATCACATGCACAGCATATACAAAGCAAATGCATACCAAGAAAGCAAACATTCATGAGCACATCAACAGTACACAGAGAAAACAACACAAACCATGTGCTTGAATCAAAGCTTCCTTCTATTAATTCAAATGCCTGTACATGGGTGTTCTTCATACAATATTCTCTGCTTGCTCTTCTCTTCTGAATGTTGGCTAATGTTGCAATCACAATGAGGGTGTCTATATCCGTTTTCCCTCCTTCCATCTAAAACTGTCTAATCTAGAAATAAATCATACCTACCTGCATTAACTAGATTAAATGCCTCCTATCTACTTCAGACAAGAGCGTATGGCTCGAGGTCTGATACAA